>JAUMHM010087477.1:0-10342 GCA_032362435.1 Melikaiella ostensackeni | reverse complement strand
AAATTTGAGGGCCCCAGGCTTACCACAAACGCGGCAATTAAATCAGTCTCATTACTTAATTGTCACACCTCGTACGTGTGGTGATATTTAGGGCCCTGTGCCCGTGCTTCGTCCACGGAACCACCCTAAATGAATGGAGTAGAACAGGGACGGCAAGAATGTTAGTTGCAGATATCTTGTTCTACGCCGATAGATTGCAAGACCAAATCTGTAGAAGGAGACGCTTGTATCTGCTTTGGAAAGCCTCCTCCACTGATGTTATATTCTGAACGCAGCTCTCTAGCACGCCCAGATATGGGCAGGTCCCACAGTGCCAAGGTGTCTAATAGAGCTACCGTTCAAGAGCTTAGGGTCGTCGCTTGTCGTAGCAAGTCGTCCTTGCTTCAAATCAATCTTGGCCCACTTGTCCAATCCAAAGTTTACATCAATTTCTTGTGTGAACCCCTCGACGATCTTTAGAGCAACCTTGAGATGCTGTTTTCCAGAAGCATATATCTTCAAGTCATCCATATAAAATATAGGAGTGGCTGTATGCTCACGATTATTAGATCAAGAGCAGGGGTACCCATGAAAATTGCGCATTGCGAGAGATAGTGGCTAGAGTGTGATGAAAAATAAGAGAGGGCTCATGTCGTCACCCTGAAAGACGCCCCTCTGTAACGTGACGCTGTTAGTTGTCACACGATGTTTTCCAGATGGGATAGTAAATGTAGTTTTCCAAACGGGCATCAATTTCTCTATGCATTCCAGTTTGTGTGGAAGAGCCTCCAAGCTTTCTCGCACAGGTCCAGTTGTCCGAACAATTCTGTCATTCAGGATAGCTGTCAAGGTTAGTGTAGAAGTAAACTTCTTCCACATTTTTGATCCGTCATCGAAAGGGTTCATCCACCCTTGCAAAGCCCTGCATGCAAGGGTAAGGCTGCATACTCTCGGATGTCGCCCGGTATCCCAAAAACATCGTGAAGGACACCTCACGCGTTCCATTAAGCTTGCGGCACGGTTGTTCACGCGTTAGCTTGAAGGCTTTTCCTTCGGGACCATCCCTGGACAATTCTCCGCGACTGCTTATTGACTTTTGTAACCGTATTCAGCAGAAACCCACGGCAGAGGGGACTAGTTTAATAAATCATAATTCTCTGTAAATTGTTTAACATTCGGAAATTAAATTTCCAAAAAGATGGATACCTTAATACGAGAACAAGGTTTCCTTTTTGAGGAGATACGTAGGTCATTTCTCTCCCTTTTAAGAAATCGATGCTCGTGAGGCATCGCTAGCAGTGGCGGAAGGAAGGGAGAAAATATTCATGGAAACGTGGAAACAATGCAAGCTGAAGGAGATGCACTACTAACGCTTCGAATATAAATACAATATATCATGAATATGGTTCGAAGTTGCCCGAAATCGAGCTTCCCCAATTTTCTTGTGTAAACTTAAAGTGGCCAAATTTTCCTGCTATTGATCGAAACCCAAGGTTACCTAAACTTCAGAAACTTTATTATTTAAAAACAAAATTGTCGGGTGAAGCTTTGCAAATTATTAAACATATGACAACCTCTGAGGCTACTTATGAAATAGCGTGGAAAGCTCTGAAAAATTGGTAAAACAATGAGAGAGCTTCGATAAATTCTTATTTACATTCGTTTCTCTCTCTTTCAAATATTTCGAATGATATTCTAAGGAATTTGAAAACTTTGCGTGATACTACTAATGAAGCGTTACTAGCATTCGAGAATTTTAAATGCCCAACTGATAAATGGGATCACTTGTCAATTCATTCACGAGTGAATAAATGAAATAAGAATTTAGTAGGCGTTCGGTAGAGATATCTAGCTAATCGAAGTGATAATCCTAAATATTCGGATTCTAACAAATTGTTAAATCGAAAAATCCGTACTCTCATAGCTGTAAAAATGCCGAAAAATAAGAATTCTGTAAAAAATTCGCGAGGTAGTAATTCGAGTTCTTTCGGGTCCCATTCCAAACAAAAATTCTCAGGTCAAGTCGAGTCTCAGAATTAACCATGTTTCAACCTTGTCGGAAATTCACTTCGATTTACAGAGATTCTGGAAGTTAGAAAACATTCCGCAACAATGTATACCTGTCGAAGTAGAGCAGCTTTGTGAAAATCACTTTTCTCAAACGCATTGGCGTATCCAAGAAGGACGTTACTTTGTCGACCTTCTTTTAAAAGAAGAATCTCTCGATTCTTTCGGGAAATTATTTTCCAGAGCCTTATCTGCGCTCTACAGTGTAGAACGACGACTCGCTCAAAATTCTAATTTAGCCACAAAATACAAAGAATATCTTGACGAGTACGAGACACTCGGTCATATGCAACAAGTCTCAGATAATGCTCAACAAACTCTATTGAGTTGCCCACCAGTATATTTGCCTCATCACCCTGTAATTCGCGAGTCTAGTAACACTACTCCCGTGCGAGTAGTTTTTAATGCATCTAGTCCCACTTCTTCTGGGAAATCTTTGAATGATTTACTCATGGTCGGTCCAAAACTGCAAAATGAATTAACAGCTGTCATTTCACGATGGCGAAATTATCGTTTTAGAATGACGGCAGACATTAGTAAAATGTTTCGTCAAATTCTAGTAGACTCGAAAGACATCGATTTGCAAAGAATAGTTTATCTCCGCGGACCTTCTAGACGGTAGGTTGAATATCAATTGTTGACTGTTACTTATGGAATAACGACATCCCCATTTCTAGCAAATAGGGTTCTCAAACAATAAGCAGAAGTCGAAGCTTCTCATTTTCCTGAGGGCAGTATCATGCTCAAACGCGATGTCTATTTAGACGATATCTTGTTTGGATCGGATAATTCAGATCAGGCCTTACAACTGCAGAAGGAACCAGCGATATTATTCGAAAAGGGAGGATTTCCCTTACGCAAGTGGTAAGCTAATGATTCTAGATTAACTAAATTAAATGAACCTAAGCCTGAAAACAAGGTAGTCAGTTTCGAAGACCTGGAAGATGAAACGAAAAAGGTATTAGGTTTGCGTTGATGTCCATATTCGGGCTGCTTTTTATTTTCAGTAAACACGCAACACGTTGGAGTTGATACGAAACGAATAGCTCTTTCTCTCATAGCCAGGCTTTTTGATCCTCATAGATGGTTAGCTCCAATTATAATTCTACCAAAAATGTTTATGCAGGAGCTTTGGCTTCGGAAATCAGATTGGAACGAAATACTTTCTCCTGATCTACAAAAAGGCTGGAATCAATACTATACAGAGTTACCTTTGCTTCAAAATCTAAAGATTTCGCGATGGAACAGGCTGAGCGAAAACTCACTATCCGTACAATTACATGGATTTGCTGATGCTTCTACCAAAGCTCTGGAGCAGTAGTTCATTTGAGAGTCTTTGATCATGGGCAAGCTATCAATTCAACTCTTCTAATGGCAAAGTAGAAAATAGCTCCCATTTTGACTACCAGTATTTCCTGATTAGAGCTGTGCGCAGCCGTACTATTAGCTGAGCTTTTAAAACAGGTTGAGGAAGAAATTATACTACAAACTGCTTCCATATATTGTTGGTCAGATTCGACTACAGTATAATTGTGGCTAAGTAAACTACCATCTACCTGGCCCACGTTCGTAGAAAATAGAGTCTTTTTGATACAATCAAGCATTCCTGAGGCTAAGTGGAATCATGTTTCTACTGCCTTAAATCCTGCAGATAGTATCTCCCGAGGTGTTACTCCCGAAGAATTATTGAATCATTCTCTGTGGTGGCACAGACCTCTTAGGAGAAATTAAACAAGCAAAGACCTTCTGGTTTGAATTTCTTCAAAACCAACAATTTTCAGTAGAAATAAAGACTCTTCAGGATAGTAATTTCTGCAATCAAGCCAGTCCTTTTAAAAGCTCATGCCCATTTCTTGATGTGGATGGACTTTTAAGAGTGAAAGAATGTTCAGGAAATGCACCTATTCTCTATGATACTAAACATCCAATAATCTTGCCTAAATATAGTCTTACGAATTTGATCATAGAACAAGCGCATCTTAGATCATTACACGTTGGTCCTCAGCTTACACTACACATTTCACGGCAAACTTTCTGGAAACTTAAACCACGCGACTCAGTTTACCACATAATTAATAATTGTATCACTTGTGTTAGGCAAAGAGCGAAAATTCCATCTCAAATGATGGGTGACTTACCTGCTGCTAGAGGGACAAGATCGAGACCGTTCGAACATAGTGGTCTTGATTATATAGGACCTATTCTCGTTAGATTAGGTATCGGACGTGGTTATAAATCACATAAAGCTCATATAGCTTTTCTTGTCTCCGTAGCTACAAGAGCTATTCATCTAGAATTGGTAAGCGATTCTACTACGGACGCGTTTCTAGCTGCATTAAAAATATTTGTTGCGAGATGAGGCCTACCCTCAAATATTTACAGCGATAATGGCACGAATTTTCAGGCTGCAAGTAAGGAATTGAAAAGTGCTTTCCGAAAATTACGGGATGACGAAAATTCCAGAAACTTTCTAATTACTGGAAGTAAAACGTAGCATTTCATTTTTCGATATGCCCCTCATTTCGGTGGATTGTGGGAGGCAGTCGTCAAAAGTGTCAAGCACCATAGCTATCTTGGTTTTCATTCTTTTTTTTCAACTTTCAATTTTCAATATAATATCTTCAAATTGTTCGATTTTCAGTTCAAAAGTTAAAAATATCTGCTTTCTGCGCGGGCACATTCTCGTCGCGTGCTGCGCGCGCGACTGTCGGATTTCGTGCTTTGCGCTCGATAATGTAGTTACCTCGCGCTGCGCGCTCGATCTATGTATTCCCCCTATATTTGTGCAGGAAACTTTCAAAATTGAAGGTTGGACCATTGACAACTGTAATTTGGTGATTGTGAATTCTCTTTTGTTAAAGCTCCTTCGGCTTCGACGAATACATTCTCATCATGTGTCTCGCGCTTCGCAATCGATTGAAGTGTGTCCAAAACGCATAATTTTCTATATTATGTTGAAATCTATTATAATAAATTTATGTTATATTAATCTAGGTACTCTTATCTTCCTAATCAATTTTCTCATAAATTTTTCTCTGATCAGCCTTTTTGTATTCTGTGTTCGGAGCGTAGAACGATTCATAAGAATGTAGGTTTCATTTGCATCTTAATAACAATTTCAAAATGCCGTTAAACAATTCATTGTATCCTGTGCCCTTTTTCTATAAAATGCGACTGAAATGTGAACTAGCGCAAGGGGCAGCAGTTTTAAGATGCATATCAATTAGTGCATAAAAATGATTTTACGATTATTTTGTTGAGTTTAAAGCAATTTGTAAATGATAAAAATGAACATTTATTGAAAAAGTGTGTTTGAGGTGGAATTTTCATCATATACAGTGGAAAAATACTCTTCATGTCAAAAATGTTTTTTCTCAAAAAGATAATTGAATTTCTCACTAAACCATAGTAGCATTGTTTAGAATATGATTTCAGACTTAAATTATTTCACATTTTATTTGTTGATGACAAATTTCAAAAACAAAACATCTGTTTCCGTCTTTTTCTCACTATGTGAGGCACTTTCATGTAGATATATATATTTTTTCTCTTTAACATTTTACATTTCATCTTTCATGACAGAAAGTATTATATGACTACATTAAATCATTTCGCAACAAATAAATCAACAATAAACAATTATCGCAGGTTATTTGAAGCAAATTTACAGAATATATATTCCAAACAAGTCACCAGTTTGATATTCTTATTAATTATATTAATAATGAAAATTATAATTATTGATTGCTGATGATATCAATTGATTTGAAAATCAAAAGTTTATTCTGTTCACACTAAGAATTGAGAGGAGAAAATGCCTTTCATAATGCAAGACTTGAATTCGGAAATTCTTTACCCTAAACAACAATATATATATATTAACAATAATTTTTTATTGTCTATTCATTCATTCCAGAATGATCAAATATAGTTATATAATGCTCCCTATCATCAAGGATGGAATGTAAAATGTTATAAAGAAAAAAAAATTTCTACACAAAAATGCCTAACATGAGTATTTGCTTATAAATGTTTGTTATTAACAGTCTTAATTACTTACAGACATATTTCGTTACTTTAACAATCAATATTAAATTGATGTATTGTAATATTTATAGCATCCAATTAAAAAAAAGGAAGTCTTTCGAACTATTACTTAGCTCTAATGAATCGTGGAAAAAACAGGCGAAAACAAGTAATTACTGTTTTTTTGAATTACCAAATATGGATTTTGACCCACTTTATAATCAAACTGGACCATGATCTTCTACAGGGACATGAGTTAGAACAAAACAATTACTTCAAGCAAATTAAACCAATTTTCGAGTTTGGGTCTTACGCCCTTTTGACCGGCGACCTTTCAATTATTTTACTATATCATAAAAGTTTCCATACACTATAAGCTTAAATGAATTTATTTTGACTTAAAAATGAACCCAAAGTAAATATATATATTAGTTTATACAAGAAATATTTACTATCTTAAAATGTATAACCCAAATGTTCGGTTATTTCATTCATTTATGTTAGATGTAAATTTTTTTGTGTAGGTGGGTGGATCAATTCAATGATCATTGTGTGAGAGAATAAAAAGCGCTAAATTTGCATGTAATAATTTAATGGAAAGTTCGATGGACTTAGCACTGTTTAGTTTTCCTTACTTGTACTGCAAATGCAAATACTACATAAATCGTTTAGAAAATCATATGAAATACATATTTTTCTTTATTTCATTAACAAGTAACACTCTTTAACATAAAAGAGAAAAATTTATGATACTAGTACAACATTTGTCAATTTTGATTATATTTCCAGTTCTTAAATACTTGTTAAATACTTGCTTAAATCCTATAATAATTGCCAAATAGGAAAGAATTTTAAAATTTTTGAATACAACGAAATATTAAATTTTTGTACAAGAAAACCTTCATTTATTTCGCCAAAATAGGTGTAAAAAAATGAGAAAGTATGATTTTTTGAAAAAAATTCATTTTCATCAAAAAGTGGACTTAGCAACGTTTAGATTTCCATGCCTTTATTATTGTGAACTATTTTCTCCAAGAATCTGGTGAAAAATCAGTGGAACTTAGTCGATGATAGGTTTGCATATTTTTGTTACTTAAAATTGAGTAAAAATTCATGAATTCCGATTGATGGTTAAGTGAAGTAGGCGAAGATGACAATTTTGAAAATTACAATTTTAGTCTTTAAAATCATTTATGTTACAGATAATAATTTCTGGTAGCGATTTTTTCTTTTTCGCATTTCGTCCTTCATGGCAGATTTTTTTTCTCGCATGGGTACTCAGAATCTTTTTCTACTATTTTTGAGTACTTGGCGGCGTTTTGCTATCGCGAATCTTGATATAATCACAAAAATTCGAATTGTCGATTTGTCAATAGCATTTTTACTGTTTGTAATAGAGAAACGGTGAGTTCTATCAGGAGAAGATTCAACATGACCGTATGTCTTCTCAAAAGCAATACTTCATTTTCTGGACTTTTCTTCGTATGTCGCATAGTCTCGCCGGAAAATGGAATTTTTTATTTTTAGTAACATTAATAACGAACAAACAAAAAACTATATGCGTTTTATCAAAAAACGGTTTCAGACGAATTTGTAGACCTTTTTGGAATGAACAACTTTTCTCATTAACATTTTTTCCTATCTTGCATAGTTTGGCTAAAAAATTGTTCATTTTTAGTTTTAATAGGATTTTTTACGATAAATACAAAAACCATACGTGTTATCAAAAATTAGTCCGAATAAAATTTGTAGATCTTTCTAAGATGGACAATTTCGCATGTTAGCATTCATTCGTATACCTGTATGTGTAGGTTACCCGAAAAGTCGAATCTTTTATTTTCAATAACACTTCTTACGATTAAAAGAAAAGCCATGCATCTTATGAAAAAAAAAATTCCATAAAGTTTGTAGATTCTCATGAGATGAACAATTTTTCTTTCAAACATTTTTTTAGTATCTCGTCTCATTTGGCTCAAAATTTCAATTATTGATTTTTCTTTAGAATTTTTGATGGGTAAAACCACAACCGTTGGTCCGAAAACGTGGACATTTGATGAATATTGACGATGTCAAATTTTACATAAAACTAATACCTCATCATTAGAATGAGAATGTAAAAATAAAATATTTTTTCGCTCCGCCCTACTGTACGTCTATAAGAAAAAGGCTCTTACGGGCGGTTCTTATTTAAGAGATATTCACGTTTCTGTCGAAACTCGATTTTTAAAAATTTCATCTTCAAAAAAGACCCGGTGACTCGTTTTTCTACCTTGAGTGTTCGTCTTGGATGTAAAAGGTCGATATTTCATCCGGCTATAATGCCCTATACGTAACTGTATACCGACCAGAAAGAGCCCTTTTCATATGGACGCGTACATATTTTATCTAATATTTAGTATTTACTATACGAAAAATTGTCTCAGACGATAATCCTCACACTAAAATACAGTATATGAGAAATTTAATCGCGATTATAAATTTGTTTATTGGTTTGTTTCGATATTTTTTTTCGAAGCGACTCCAGATAAATCTCCTCAAAAAACACAACAATTTTTGATTATATTGACTTCAGGGTCAAAATGCTAATAAATTCTTTTGTCAAAAAAGAAATAATCAAAGAAACACTAACATTTTTCATATTATTTGTAATTTTGTTTGCCGAGTTAAAACTTTGTTCTCTCGATGTGTGCTGTTGTGTTTCAACACGCATTACAGGGATTATTTTTAACGTGAATAAAGTGACATAAAATAGCTGAGTTTACATAGTCACCTATACGAATAATTCTTATTTTTCCATTTTGAAGTAATAACTCATGAATACATTATGATTCGTGTAACTGTCGTAGTACAATCGAAGGTCATGTGACGCAGCCTATTTACAAGTTTTACCGCAGGCCTTTTTATTGTTTCAATGAGATTGGAAATTTTACACAATCTTTTGTTATATCTCACATTTCCTATTTATATTCCCGGACAAGTAGAGCTTAGAGAGTTAAACATAATAGGGAGAAACTAAAAGAGAACCTCAATAAATTCATATATTTTGACTGATCAATAAATAATTTTCCACTACAGAATTAGTAAATAGATGGACTAATAGAATCAGTAATTTTCTGGTAATCCTCAGTGGGAAAATTGGAAAAAAAACAAATCAAACAAAAAATTTGGTTGATTAAAGCGAATTAGTCGGGCGACTCAACACAAATTTCGTTCACTTAAGCAAACTTTATTCTAAGTCAAACAGATGCGTCAGCGAAACAAGTTTCTTCAATGAACACATTTTTTCATGAATATGACAGATTGATAAAATACCGAGAGAAAAATAATGTTTTCAAGGAAACCTTTTTTTAGTTCAAAAAGTCAACTTTTCTTTGCTACCGTTTTGCACCGCGAATAAATATATGACGGCGCTTTTTCAGATTACTTCAAATTTTTTAACAACATTTTTTACAATTAAACAAAAACTATGCGTCTTATCAAATAATAGTCTGAATGAATTTCTTGTAGACATGATAGTAGAGACAGGTAGAAAGAAGAACACCAGTATTTAATCAGGTATATAAACACCTTTATTTGTCGTTCGACGAATAGAGCCTTCCTGATGGAAGGAAGGGCCGTACGAGATAAAGCGACAGAACAACATAAATCACGAGCGAATCATGTCAGCTATGACCATAGTGGCTTATTCATCCTTCCATCATGCGCGCGCGTGAGTGGTAGAATTTGAATCAAATTATTATGCAGATTAAATGGGTACAATCATATGTTGCAGATTAGGTGAAGATGGGTAAATGTGATAAGAGATTCGAAGGTTAGACTTTTATAAATGATGTTTCAAGTATTTGAGGAACTTTTGCTTTTAATTCTTATAATTCAAAGTGTCACTCTTCTGAATTAAATTAAAAATCAATTGTGTGTGTAACTGTATTTACAAAAATATTAATTTATTATTATTATTTCTTTACATTTTTATTACAGAAATAGAAAATTTTTAGTTTTTTAAGAGCATGTGAGTTCCTTTTAAATTAATTACCAACAAAATATAAGAATTGGTTTAATCTTCATTCCAAATTTTTTGTTTGTCACATTAATATTGTACTAGATTAATATAGATACAAGATGTTCAAAAATTTAAACTAAATAAATTAATTTCTCACAAGAAGCAGTTTATTTGACAATAATTTGCAGTGAGCACGTACAATCACAGAATGCACATAAAAATATATAAATTAGAAATATTAATAAATAGTAATATATCAAATTAGGGTGT
>JAUMHM010087476.1:0-28742 GCA_032362435.1 Melikaiella ostensackeni | reverse complement strand
AACAAAAAACTACTTTTTCCTCATAACAAACATGTGTTAAACTTTATGGTGGTTGAGGCACGGGTTAACATTTACGGTGTTTGAGGCACGGGTTAACATTAACCGATTTGACTAAAATTTGGAGATCATATTTTTAGGTATTCGAACAAAACTGGGCGTTGAGAGTAAAGAAATTCTAAAAGGGAAAAATAAGGGCCACCCTTATATATATATATAACAATTTAAATTGATCAGGTGGACCAATATTTTAAAATTATAATTGAAACGTAACCAGGATATCAACTGTCACATTCTGAGAGAAAACCAATCTCAAAATAATATAATAAAAAAACAAAAGCATCACTACAAACTAACTTCACGTTGCGAACGAAATGTATTAGCTGCGTACGCTTATAGATTATATAATCAGTAACTGACTATAGACTGATAGTAATTGAAATAATATTAATGAGTTCGTGGAGGAAGTGGTAAGGACGGAGGGTGTAAAGATGGCGGCAAGTTGCATGCTGGATGCCAGCAGAATGGATCCTGGAAGGTTATGCAGAATGCGGACAGGTTATGCAAGATGTCGACAGGTTATGCAGGATGTCAGCAGGTTATGCAGGATACCGACAGGTTATGCAGGACGGTGACGGTCGGGCAGCTTCAATCGTCACTTTCTGGTGACGGTTGGCGCTGGTCGTCGTCACTTCCTAGTGACGGTTGGTAGTGTTCGTCGTCACCTCCTGATGACGATCGGAAGCGAAAGTCGTCACCTACTGGAGTTGCTGTTGCCGCTCCAGGAGTTGTTGCCTCTGTCCAGAGTTCAGGGCCATTAATGGATAGTTCAAGAGGAATACTTGATGTAGCGTCTTGAAATTGATTCATTAACTTGTCAAACTCACAACAAAGTTCTGTTAACTTTTCAAAAGGACGCCCGAGGGGCCTTGAGATATGTTAACCGAACGGTTGACGGCCAATGAATTTTCTTTTCTTGGGCAAGGAAATGAAGACCATCGTTTATCCCCAGTTCTCGAAAGGATTGAGGATTTAGTTCTAAAAAGAACTATTTTTATGTAGGATGTCGGGGTGAGTAATGACTGCCCAAAATCCGTTTAAATTCTTCATTTCTTGACTCTTTCTGGAATGAAGAGTCGAAGAAGTTTAGCAGGCAGGCAGGGCTACCAGTCAGACAGGCAGGCAGGTTGAGTAATCACGTGGGTCGCTGGTGGTGGCTGGAAGCCGAGTTGGTCCTGTCTCCTTCCTTGAGGGAGGTCGGAGATCGAATAAATCTGGTAAAAAAGCACAATCGGATAGGTAGAAACGTGGGGGCTAGAACAGAGAAATGACGATTAGTGTGCGACAAACAAGCTCGCAAGCGGACAAACAATCCACTAGTATCTGAAACACTTAAAACCACATGATTGCTATGATGATCAAGTTGGATGAAAAGGATGGGGAGAGTGCGATTGATTGTTGTGCATATGAAGATGAGAAGAATGTGCGGAAGCGATGTGACTTATTTCTTTGGGCTTTGGGTGTTTACTTAGTGGATCGAAATTATAGTCTTCAAGGAATGAGATATGGGCATATGTACATACTTGGATTTGTCTGATCTTTCGTAAAACCTTTTGGCAGTGTCCTGGATGTACTCTGATATGGTTGGTACATAAGTTAAATTCTTCGTGTACGAGGGCGGTCCTGTTGCATTTAGGGGTTTTTGTGATACGCCGGAGAAGCTTGTTCTGAACTTTTTGAATTCATTTAATATTAGCTTTGGAGGCTCCTCGAGTTTAGATTTGTGATCGGATGAAGACGAAAGGTGACCCCCATGGCTTTTCCCCTTATATCTTTGACATGTATATTAAATCTGCCAGATTTCTGCAAACTTTGACCAAGATATTTGATGGAGTTCTTCCAACTGATTGGTTGCCCAGACATTTGTGGCGGTTCTGGAATCAGTGCTTTTCTAACAGTGAAAAGCACCGATTCACATTTCGCGCCAGTTCTCAATTACCTTGAGTGCTGCGCTGAGATATTTCACAATATTCTTATTACATTTGAAGTTTATATATGAAAAAAACTGGTCCCATAGTTTCCATACATTCTGGTCCATACATTCCATACATTCCATACATACTGGTCCCATACATTCGAGCAGATGTCAAGCAGGGTCACCTGCTCGAATGTAAAACTCTTCTGAAAGGGTACTGTTTATCTTAACTCTGAATTTTCTGTTCTTGAGAAAGGAGTATAAGAGGCGAATGATTCTACTAGGAAATTTGAGATCGATCAATTTCTTGAGTAATCCTTCATGCCAGACACTGTCAGAAGCTTCTTCAACATCGTGAGAAACTGCTCCTGAGTTTATTTTTCAGTTACAATGATAAGTTACATTTGCTACAAGTTTAGTAATCATATGCTGAGTGGAATGTTCTTTTTGGAAACCGAACTGTTTAGATCTCATGGTGACGTTTTCATCAAGGTGTTTGTTTATTCTGGCGAGTATAATTTTCTCAAAAACTTTACTCACCGTTTTGAGGAGGCTTATAGGTCTATAACAACTTGGTGAGCTAGGATTCTCTCCTTTCTTTTGAAAGACGAGAATGCTGGCTGTTTTCCAGTTGTTCGGGAAATAATCATATTTGAAGCATGCATCATCATCAAGTCAGATTTGAATTTAGTGTTGTGGGGAAAGTATGTGTGTGTACCCGGGGCTACAGCATCCAAGTTTTTCCGTATTATCAATTCGAATAATAATTTACCTTTCTTATTGACGCATCTGCTGTTCCACGATCTATGTTTTGTATTCAAGTCTCCGGCTATTATTGCAGATGGAGCAATATTGAGGAATTTTTTATAGTCTCCTTTTTCAGACGGTTTGGAAGGTGTGTGGTATGCTGAAAATATAGTGTAAGGCTTACCGTGAATTTTAGTTTGAATTGCGATTGCTTCTAAGGTTTTGAGTTCTGGGATAGAATATTCATTATGTTCTATATTGTCTTTAATGAGGATTGCTGTTCCTCTGTCAGTGTTGTTACTATAGATTTGATAGCCCCTGATTTTCAATGGTTTTTTGTTTATAAGGGTTTCGCTCAAGATACAAATTGTGATATCGTTTTAATAAAGGAAACTCGTTAACTCGTGCTTTTTTCGGGTGATACCGCAAGCATTCCAGAAAATTATTTTAAGAGGATGTTTAGTCTATAAATTGTCTATTTTTCATTGCAAGGTTTAGTATCTGTTAAATAATCTCAGAGGTGTAGGTGATGGCATCAGGCAGTGTAAGTGTTCCAGACATGTTACTTGCTGAGACAGAAAAAGCTTCATTAATCAGTGTTGCTAGGTTGACTTGTGCATTCTGGGTAGTGCTGGTAGAACATTGGATATTTTCTGGTCGTGGTGCAGAAGGAGGCTGCGTGATAGGTCGTTTTTAACGAGTGGTTTTTGGGTATGAATTGTTGCCTTGTGTTCTGGTTGTGCGTTCACATTTTAGGTACGTCCGGTGTTATCTTGGTGACAGTTTTTGTAATGGTTGTTGTGTGGGTTGGGATCCGGATCTAGGAGGTTTGGTTGGTTGTCGTTGATCTTGACTTCTATGTACTGTTGTTAGGGTATCGAGATTTTGGTGGGGTTTTTCGAAACTTCCTGGCTACGAATTTTTGGACAACTCTCTTGTACTGGGGACACCCTTTATAATTTGCGAAATAGCTGCCAGCGCAGTTGGCATAGGCGGCTGGTACTTGTGTGGGTTTTTCGCACATAGAAAATTTGTTTGCTTTCTTACACGTTGGACTTGCGTGGCATTTGTCCGATACGTGATTGAACCTCTAGCAATGGAAACACTGTTGAGGCTTACCTGGCTTTTCATGGGGTTTCACGCTGATACGGATGGAAGCTAAAACTTTAAATTTAAAAGTTCAAGGTCTTTCTGATTGTTAGGGACTGAAATCGTGACTATAAAAAGTAGGTTTTTTGTGACAGCGTTTCGCATTCTGGCGCATGAGCTGCCTTAAAAGCCAGCTATTCGAGATCTGTGATGACTGAATCTTCAGAATAGCATTAAGAAACATTGCTGATGACAACTTTAATAGAAGTCAAATCTTAACTCTTGTAAATATAATATTTAAAACTCTGATCACCTAGAGCTTTGAGAACTGCCCGATAATCTTTTTCGAAAGAAATATGGATTGCGTAGACTCCGCCAGGTTTGTAAATTGTAGAAGGGAATTCACAGTAATTTTTACAAATTTTGTGAAGACCCACAAAAGGATGATTTAGTTCGTCGACAATGACATTGATTGTTGGAATTATTGTTTTTTCCTGTGATTTAGCATTGGTAGCGGGAATCGAGGTTTGAGTTTGCGTACTATCGATAGATGTAAACCTATTGGATACTAGTATACTTACTACTGACCTTTTTGACGTCTTACTGCTTCCGTTGAGGGAGGTGGTCGATGTTTGGTTACTGTTGACTCTGGCGGAAGCGTTATCGGACACCTTGGTGAGCTTGAGCTCCTTGCTCCTAGAAATGACGACGGAGAAGTTGCTGTCATTATCTTGGTCCATCCTGGTGAGGAATGCTCCGCTGGTGCTAATACGTTCTGCTGGGTCGGATTTATGCCCTCCTGGTTTCGGAGGCATGATTACTTCTGAAGCACTTGGAACTCCTGTAGACTTGAAGGTTTCTTCGCTGGGCTGGCCCTCGATGTTTGAACGTCGAAAGGCGAACTCGGAATACAATGATCAATCGATCTTGGAATCCAATGGCTTCTTTATGCCAGAAGGCCTGGGGAGCGCGCGACAGCTCGGTCTGATGGGGAAGTCTTGCCTCGCGTCGATGGAGGGGTTTGCGTGCGGCGACAACGGTGGTAGGTCGTGCGATGACGCGATAGGCCCGAAGGACCAGGTGCGCGTATCGGCTTCCCGTCGATCTCGGGTTGCTGTTGAAGATATTCGTCATCCATGCAGATGCGGTTGAATGCCGGCAGAATTATTGGATACGGGCAGAATTGTTGGATGCCGACAGAGTTGTTGAATGCCATCAGTGTTGTTGGATGCCGGCAGACTTGTTGGGTGCCGTCAGAGGTGGTTGAATGCAGAACTCTCTTCTGCCGGTTGCCGGCAGAAGAGGGTGGATGTTGGCAGAGAGAGTTTAGGACACCCTTGTCCGCCTGATGAAGACCTGGGACACCCTTGTCCGCCGGAAGAGGTTTGGGACACCTTGTCCGCCTGAAGAGAGTTTGGGACAGCTTGTCCGTCTAAAGAGGTTTGGAACACCCCTGTCCATCTGGAATGGGTATAGGACAGCTTTGTCCGTCTTCAGAGGGTTGGGACTGCCTTGTCTGTTTGGAGTAGTTGTGGGACATCCCTGTCCATCGGAAGAGGTGTAGGACATCCTTGTACGTGTGGGGAAGGTGCAGGACAGCCTTGTCCACATGAAGAGGATTGTGAGACATCCTCTTCGAAGTTAGAAGTGCCCGAAATGGTGGAGATGGATGCAGATGTGTGTTGGGGTTGTTGTTAAGTGCCACGGGATTTTGGTTGTCCATTTCCAGAAGTGGTTGGAGTCTCGGCTCAGAGGATGAGGCTTTCTCGGGGTCGAAGTATCGATACACTTTCGTTGAGGTTCAAGCCCCAACGATGGGCCGCCAATTGATAAGTTCCCTTATTCTTGAATGGAGAAAGGAGGAGAAGTATCTCAAGAAGTGGGCGGGAGAAGGACGGGCAAGGAGGCGCGTAAGGGAGGATTTCGGGAATGCGGACGAATCACGGGCTTGGCTAAGCTGAGGGAGGGGATTGAGATCAGAAGAATTTTATGCTCACTAAATGGGTTCCGGCAGAAAGGATGCCGGCAGAAGAGATGCTGACAAAATGAATGCCGGCACAATAGATGCTGGCAGAATGGACGCCGGCAGAATGGATGCCGGCAGAATGGACGCTGGTTAGATGTCGGCAGGTTAAATGCTTGATGCCGGTTCCTTTGTTCCATTCGGGGAAGAGATTGAGGTGGGTGGAGGAACGTAGCCTTCTCCCTTGCCGTCCAGGAAGCTAAAGAAGACAGGCTCTAGTACGTTCCCTTTATAGAGGGACCAACTTTCGTTTTGTATCCTCAGTCTCGAAAAGGACTGAAGGATTGTGAGATCTATTGGTTGAGGATATGGTCGATGATGAAGGAAGTACTCCTAAAATTTCTTGCAAACGATTTATTGGTAGTTCTCCCTAGGTTGGGGAGAACGAAGAAACGAGCAGCGAGTTAGCAGGCAGACCGGCTGGCAGGCAGGCAGGCAGGCGGGAAGGCATGGCGCGCCAAAGTGCATTGATTTGATTGGAGCGCGCACCCTATATTTTCCCACGGCCGATTTTCTAGGCCCCTCGGGCTTCTTTTAGGGGAGTTGATCGAATTTCGTCACGGGTTCAAGAAAATGGGTAAATATCGCTCGAAGCGCTCTAACAAGCAGCCCTTTTGTGATATTTTTTGATGGTCTTGATCTCTCGGCAAAGAGAAGCCCACCTCAAGCTCCTGAAAAAACGACAACGACTCCAGGAGGTTACAGCAACAACCAACCCTCGTTACAGAGCGGTGACGACCGCAGCCACCCGCCACCAGGAGGTGATGACTGCAGCCTACCCTCGTCACAAGGAGGTGACGACTGCCGGAAGGAAGAAGACAAGGAAAAAGGCTGCGCTTCTCCACCCACCTCGACCTCTTCCCCAACTGGACCAAAGGAACCGGTATCCAGCCTCTAACCTGCCGACATCTAGCCTGCATTAGGGATTTCGGAATCGATTCCCGACGTCTGAGAATCGATTACACTCATCTCCCGTAACTGTGCCACCCACGGCCCTCGTTGGCACAGTAACGGGGGCTATTAAAATCTAGTTTAAACCGGATTTAGAGCAACGAGTCAGTAAACACTCAGGACCGCATTTATAGTCTCTAAACCCGAAACATGTACAAAAGTATATGCCAAGAGAGTCGCGATATAAATAACTTCTAATTCGTTGCTAAGTGTCCGAGCGGAGACCTTGAGCATTGGGCGTCAAGGGATGCTTAGGGGGGGAGACAGAAGCATTCAAGCGTGAACGACCGAGAAGCCGGCTCAAAAACGGGCGGCACAGTTACGGGAGATGAGTGTATTTGGAATCGATTCTTGGCGCCAGAGTCGACGTCGATTCTCTTTTGATTAATTTCCATTAATTTTAATTAATTTTCATCAATTTTCGTTCATTTTCATTAACGTTTTTTTCAGAATCGAAGAATCAAGAATCGATTCTTATCTTCGGTTCCGAAACCCTAGCCGGCATCCATCTGCCGGCATCCATTCTGCCGGTATTCATTCTGCCGGCATCCACTCAGTCCCAACATCCTCGTTCACGACCCTCCTTGTCCTTCCTTCACCAACCCCACTTCTTGAGGTACTTCCCCTTCTTGCTACAATCAAGAATAAGAGAACGTATCAATATAAGTTTATTGTCATGAAATGAGATAACGTAAACTGCCAAGAAAGAAGAGCAGCACGAAAAACATAAATTTGTATTTAAATAACAAATTGATGTTATATACCGTTTTCCAACTTGCCGGGTAGCCCAGTTGGTAGCGCGCTGGGTTTAGCACTGAAAAAAAGCATTGCAATTGTTTATTTTTGCATGATTTAAACAAAATTTAGAAGGGAATTAATCTTAAAAATAGTTTACAAAATAAAAAGTAAAAAAAAAATTGAGAAAAAGTGCACGCAGGGAGATTCGAGCCAGCAACCTTCGGGCTACGTACCCAGCGCGCTACCGCCCGGAATACTCGGGTCTAGTCACAATGAAATTATTGTTATTGCTTGTGTAAAAGATAAGCGTCCACTTTATAGAAAATCAGACAACGAAACATTCACCTTCACCCTCTTATGGTTAGAATCAGTGTTTTCCAGTCTGATGTAATCTAAATATAAAGAAGTGCATAAACAGTGTTGACGTGATCAGATCTTTTTTTTTAAATATTTTTTTCTTGATTTTGTCATTTTCCTTAGAAATAAAGTACGTGACCTGAGACTCACGACATCGTAGTCGAAAGTACACGTTAATGTAATAATTCTACATTACGTGAACATCTTACTTAATGCGAATCTCGTTAAGTAACATTTTTTCTATATAGGTATTTATATGAATGGGTATAATATGCTGATCTGAGATTATTATTATTGACTTGGGATAATTGATACCTTAGTTACACGTAAACACATATACACGTTATACATATAGTACATAAACATATATTCACACATAAACATTTCACTCAGCACATCTGCGTCGAACAGATGATACAAGGTTTACGGGTCATCAATTGAATTGAAATTCAAAGAAAATATTACGTACCGATTTATTTGCTGTAAATAATCTGAAGCAAGTTTTCAATCCTTCTCAATTCGTAAATCAACAACAATTCGAACTCATTTCAATCATTCTCAATCGGATTGCATCGGATACAAATTTCAAAAACATTCGGAAAAGATATCTAATTATACTTTAAAAAATTTGAATATTATTACTAATGATCTCGTTTGAAGGAGAAAAGATGTATTTTTATGAATAAAATTTGAAATATAAAAAAATTTCAGGGTGTCATAAAGAGGAGTAAGCAGAAAAAACGTGAAAAATCCCTTTTTTTAAATTGAGTTAATGATTGTTTCTTTTTGTTAAGAATATCATCAGTTCGATTATCAAACTTGAATTCCCGAAAACGAATTTTTTTTCTCGGTTTCAACGTCTATTCATAAGATAGAATGAATTTTGAAAAACGAATTGATTTCTGATAGCCGATTCATTAACTGAATAGGTAAAACTTGTTAAACATGTAAACACTTTTTAAAATTCATAAATACTTTTCAGTGTTTCTCTTATAATATATAATTTTTCAAAACATTTAAATTTCATTGTTAAGAGCAAAAACATAGTAATCATGTGTAAAATTATTATTTGATTTCATATGTAAACAAGGAATTGTGAATTTATATCATCAGAACTTCAATAATCAGTACAATATGCATTTGATGAATCAAAAGTGAATAAATCTATTTTCGTTTCGTTAATAACTTTAAAAAGGTATTAAATTTAAAAGATTTTTTTGCATTTAATTCATTTAACAGCCTGGTAGATAATAGTAGCCCATTTCCAATTTCACTTTGATCAGTGGATTTCAAACTAGAATATATCCTTAAATATTCAGAAATGAACTAAAGTGAATTTTTCACGTTTTGTTCGCTTATTCCTAATTTAAATTAGAAATTTCTATTTTCGATAGCATTCCACAAGAGTTCTCCCAATACAAGAAAATTTCTTCAAATTTTGAAAAATACCGAGAATATAATTACTAGACGTGTGCATTCTGACACATCGAACGTGGTAGTTCCGATTCGACGGGCCTCAGAATCGAATCGGAAAAGAAACGATCCGATCTTGCCCGCGTTGAATGTCGAGAACTCGATATTCGACGTACATCCGACAGAATCGGATTTTCTCAATTCGATAGGCCGTCCGTCGAATGTCGAAAAACCGATATTCGATGCGCGACCGATCGTATCGAAAAAATGCGATTCGATCGACCGGGCATCGAATGTTGGAAAACCGACATTCGACGCGCGGCAGATGGGATCGGAGTTTTTTCGAATTGATGGACCACGCGTCAAATATCGAATATTCTAAGCCGATGCATACCTGTACAGCTCTGTTGACACATTACGAAAAGTTTATTCGCTTTTGTGCTATTATATTGACACTCGATTACACTTGGCTTTAATATTATCAAAATTAAACATCAATAACGTTATCAACTGCTGATAAGCGTACCTCGATATTTTTCAACAGTAGTGCAGATTGGTCAATCAGAAAATTAAATAATTAAAAAATGTGAAGCAAAAAAAATACATCTTTAATGATACAAAGATGAAAACATTGATAATAAATGGGAATTGTGATTCGAGTATTAGATTTAAAATTTTTACTTTATGTTATTAAAATGATGGTTATCCTTAAACTGCTTTTTGTTTGGATTCATAATTTTTGTAAAGAAAGTCATGACCTCAATGTTAAATTTTGAAATTTCTAAGACCCAATTAAGTATCTTATTGTGACGTCACGCCCGGTCGGTAAAATCAGTTTCTTCGTGACCGTTAACCCGTGGTCGGCAGGCTTTGATTGCTGACATGAGCAATTAATTATTTTCACAATTTTATATTAATGATTCGTCAATCGACGATTACTGGATCAAAGAAAAAACCTTATAATGGCTAAAATTTCAGGTTAGAGTGTCTGAATCTCCAGGGCAACCTAACCTCATATTTGAGTAATTATAATATATAACGTTTTTCGTTTGGTCTAATAGTCGTCGATTGACAATACATTAATAATATAAAATTGTGAAAATAATTTCTACACTCGAGAAAAAATCACAACGACGGAATTTTCTCTACTTACGTCCTAAAATATAATTTTCTCCGTAATTGCCTATGTCAGCAATGTTAGCCTACCGAACACGAAGAAACTGATTTTACCGACGGGGCGTGAGGTCACATTAAAATACTAAATATTTGGGCAGTTTCGAGAAAAACGACTCAAAATTATTCACCGCCTGTCTTATGGACTTGAAAAATACCGTCTTGTAATTATCCGAGTATTCCGGGCGGTAGCGCGCTGGGTACGTAGCCCGAAGGTTGCTGGCTCAAATCTCCCTGCGTGCACTTTTTCCCAATTTTTTTTTTTACTTTTTATTTTGTAAACTATTTTTAAGATTAATACCCTTCTAAATTTTGTTTAAATCATGCAAAAATAAACAATTGCAATGCTTTTTTTCAGTGCTGAACCCAGCGCGCTACCAACTGGGCTACACGGCAAGTTGGAAAACGGTATTTTTTAAGTCCGTAAGACCAGCAGCGAATACTTTGAAGTCGTTTTTCTCGAAACTGGAAAAATATTCGGTCCTAACATCAATTCTAACATCAGATAAAAAATATGATTTTTTCGGGAATTTACCAATTTTGAAAATCTACCAATTTCGAGAATTTGAAATTTTGAAATTTTAAAAATTTGGGTTTTAAAACTTCGGTAATTATATAATTTCATGAATTTAATAATTTCGGCAATTTGAAATTTTCGAATTTTTTAGTTGCATTAACATTTACATTAGGAATATTTTAATTTCGTTAAAAAAGATTCTGATGGTTATATTTTTTTCTGATAATTTGAGACTTCGGAAATTTTCATTTTTCGCCAATTTGCATGTTTGGTGATGATATTTTCAGTATTTTCCAAACATTCAGGATTTTTATTCGGCAGAATTATGTCAACTCTTTCGAACTTTTGAAAACGATTTCATACAATTTTATGGATGTTGTATAGAATATTAAGGGATTTCTATAATTGCGTAAGGTTTTGTAGAATTTTATATAGTATTATGAAAATTTGTGGGATTTCAAGGGGTTTTTGTATAATTTTATGGAACATTTTTAGAATTTTACAAGACTTTATAGTACGCATGGCTCATTATCTTGTAGTATATCAAGGGATTTGTAGAATATAGTTGGATTTTGTAGATTTCAAGCAATTTTGGTAGAATTTCATGGGTTCTAATGGATTTTCATTGGATTTTCAAAATTTAAATGGATTACCAAAATTTCACGGGCATTTAAGATATTGCTGATCGTGCCGATTCTTTTGATAAAAGAATTAATTTTGTAAACTTTTCTAGTATCTTTTAGTAATTTTTCAAACTAATAATGGGGTGCGAAATTGAGGCAAATCACAAGAGAGAACCGAGAGAAACGCTGTTTCTGATCCAGGGAATCCGGGAATTTGAATAAAAAATTTCGCTAGATACCCTGAAATTGTTTATTTAAAAAAAAAATTGGTTTTGACTGAACTTTTTTTCTTCTCGCTTCTCACCTAATTAAAAGGTCAAATTTTAGAGAATTTTTTCTCCAAAAAAATAAGCTATCATTCATTTAAATCGTATGTCATTTTTAAGAAGTTGGTAAAAAGCGGTAAGAAAAAAAGTTCAGTCGAAAACAACATTTATAAAATGAACAGTTTTTTATGTTTCTAATTTTTTTCATGAAAAGCATTCTTTTCTCCTTAAAACAAGACCATCGATAATAAAATTGAGTTTTTTTGAGAATAAGTAGATATTTTTCCCAAAACCTATTTTTTCCTGCCCATAATACTTCAATAATATCCATCTGACATCTGTGTGGAGCATCTAGACATTTTTTTTTATTGTTTCTTTGCTTCAGATTAATGAAAATTTTTCCGCATAATGGAGAGTGCGTAATACAAAGTATGTAATCAATTGACAGGAGTTGATGAAAGTTCAACGGGCATAGACGTAATAATTTACCTATACTTAAGAGGATACGTCTACTATAATATCCATACACGCGTTTCCAATATCCTCGACCTATTGCCATTCTGGAGCCGTCACCAATGCCACAGTCTATATATTTTAAAAGACATTTGATATCGAGTTTTTAAAAATTACTTAAAGATCGAAATAAAATCTACTTTCTTGTGAAAATTTATTGTGTACTAAAAAAGAACACCTAAAAAGTTCACAATTCAAAAATAGACTTTGAGACTAAAAAACGAAAGTCATCCAAAACCACCCTCACACTCTTTCTTTTCTCCGTCTTTTTTATACTACTGGGACCAACATGTTTCGAAGCCATTAAGACTTCTTCATCAGGGGTAATTTTTAGTTACTCTTTTATAAAACTTTTTTAGTAGATATTATTTTGTTAACATTAAATATCTTTCTTGGAAATACAAATGAATCTTGCATTTTATCAATAATTCTCTCTGTATTGCATCCAATATAAGTTATTACTAATTGACTAAAATTCGTTAATACTTCTCAACAATCTTCCATCAAAATCACATTGCCCAAAAAACTCATTTTATTAACAACATTTTTTTAAAATTATTTTAATTTCACTGAAAACCAAATTACCAAGAATAGTATAAATAGAAAAGATGAAAATTCATTTTAAAACACTTGTGTGCGAGAATAACCACTCGATAGATTGTTTTATTATTCAAAGTTGAGAAACACATAAGTGTTTAAAACTGTTCAATTTCAATTGAAACTAGAGCCCTAATGATTTATTAATTTTAAGACTGAATTTTTCCAAATTGAATAAATTGAATAAGTTTGAATTGAAAACTTTCGAAATTTAATAATTTTGAACTGAAAGCGTTTAGAATTAAACAATTCTGAACGATTTTAAATTAAAAACATTCAAAATTGGATATCAGATTAAAAATTTGCAGATAGAAAATAGTACAATTTCCAATTGAAAGGATTTGAAGTTCGATACTTTGGAATTCAAAAGGTTTCGAATGTAACAGTTTAGAATTATTTTAAATTGGTAATGTCCAGAATCGAACAATTTCAGATAAAATATCCGAAAAATTTAAACTAAAATGATTTGAAATTGAATCATTTCAAATGGAAAGGATTTGAAATTGTATCAGTTCTAAATGAAAGGGTTTAAAAATGAATGATTTCGAAGTTTCTCTCTGATTTTGTAACGGAAAGGGTTTGAATCAGAAATGTGCAAGATCCGGAACCGGACCGAAATTTTCGGACCCGGATCTAGCAGTTTGCATTAGAAGATCCAGACCGAAAATTTTGGGTTCAGTCCTTCAGATATCCGATCCGATATTTTTCGGATCGGATCTCTGGTAGGCCGGACCGAAAATGTTCGGATCGGATCTGTGCGTGATAGATCCGAACTGGAATTATTCGGTCCCGGTTTTTGAGAGATCCGGACCAATAAATAACAGATCGGGTCGGTTCTGTCCGTCTCCATTGATTTGTAAAACTGAAATCTGTTGTACTTGGAATTTATGGTTGCGCAGTAGATTCACTTCGCACTTCCAGCTGCGCAGTAGACTTCTGTGGCATTTTTGGTGACACTCTAGAGTTAGGTTGCACTTTTGACTGCGCAGTAGACATCTGTAGCAGATGTGGTTGCGCACTAAATTTAGACTGCCCTTTCGGCTGCACAGTAGACTTCTGCGGACTAGACTTAGACTGCACTTCCAGCAGCGCAGTAGACTTCTGTGCCTTTTTTGGTGACGCACTAGATTTAGGTTGCACTTTTGACTGCGCAGTAGACATCTGTGGCGGTTGTGGCTGCGCACCAAACTTAGACTGTCCTTTCGGCTGCACATTAGACTTCTACGGCATTCGTGGTTGCGCACTAAAGTTAGGTCGCACATCAGACTGCGCAGTAGACTTCGGTGAACTGCGCAACCATAAACCCTATAGAAGTCTACTGCGCAGCCGTAAATGCGACATAACTCTAGTGCGCATCCGGAATTATGACATAACTCTACTGCGCAGCCTTGTGTGTTATAGAGTTGAACTGCGCAATCATAAACCCTATAGAAGTCTACTGCGCAGCCTTAAATCGCATAGACTTGAAATACACAACCATAAGCGCAGCCGAATTTTACTGCGTAACCGGAAGTGCCACAGGACTCTGC
Organism: Melikaiella ostensackeni; assembly: GCA_032362435.1. Taxonomy (NCBI): domain Eukaryota; kingdom Metazoa; phylum Arthropoda; class Insecta; order Hymenoptera; family Cynipidae; genus Melikaiella; species Melikaiella ostensackeni. The sequence continues at coordinate 14,234 of JAUMHM010087476.1, read as the reverse complement.
AGCGCAACCGAATATCTTAAAGCCTACCACATATTTACTGAAAATTATGAAGACTATTTAAATTGGTAGCAGATCCGAATACTTATTTGCATGCAAATTTCCTGATCGGATCTGACAAGGGTAGATCCCCACCGATATTTTTCGGATCGGATCTCTGGAGGATCCGGACCGAAATTTTGGGTTCGGTCCTCCAAAGATCCGATCCGAAAAGTATCGGTCTAGGTATTGCACATCACTGGTTCGAAATATAAAATTTTTAAAAATTTTAACTTGAAAACGTTCAAAATTGAATAATTTTAGATTGAAATTTAAAAAATAGAAATGTATCAAACGGAAAGGAGTTTAGATAATTGCAAATTTATAAAGTGTTTGAAGTTAAACAATTTCCAATTCGAAACGTCCAAAGTTTAAGAATATAACAATAAGCATTCAAATTCTTTCAATTTCAAACTGAATACATTCGATCTAAAAACTGTAAAAATTGAAAAAATTCGAATTAACTTTGGAAATATAAAATTTTAAATAATTTGAAATTGAAAACGTTTGAAATTAATTAATTTCAGATTTAAATTTTTGGAACAGGTCAGTTTCAAATTGAAAGGATTTTCAGTGGTATAATTCTGAATTTAAAAACTTCACAATTGAATAATTTTAGGTGAATATATATTTTTAAAAAAGGACAATTCTAAATGAAAAGCTCTCAAAATTAGAATAATTTAAAATTGATAAAATGTTTGGAATTGATTAATTTTCAATTCAAAGTTTACAAATAGGGCAATAAACTTTCACTCTTTCAATTTTAAATTGAACAAATTGGAATTAAAATCTGTCAGCATTAAAATTTTTCAAATTGACTTTAGAATTATAAAATTTTGCACAATTTTTCATTGAAAACGTTCAAAATTGATGAATTTTAGATTCAAAGTTGGAAAATTGCATATTTTCAAATTTAAATTATTAATTTCGAATTTAAAGGTTTCAAAATTGAATAATTTCAGTTTAAGATTCAAGAAATGTCAAATGAGACAACTGTCGTACAAAACAAGACAACCCGTAACTTACATTTTGGCACCTGAGTCACAATTGTTTTCCGCTAAAATATATTAGAACAATTGCGAATCAGGTGCCAAATCCCAAATGTAAGTTAGGGGTTTTCTTGTTTTACACGACAGACAACTTCAAATTGAAAGGATTTAAAGTGGAATAATAATTTTTGTTTGAAATTAAATAAGTCCGGGTTGAAAATTTATAAATTTTAATTATTATTACATAAATAAATTCGTAATTTTAAATTATAAATTTGTTATAAATTTGTTTTTATAAATTTGTTAATTTTTAAATTAATTTCCAAAAAAAAAGAGATCTGATATTGATTTTCTTGTCAAGAAGTGATATTGAACTTTGTTTCTGACGCGTCCATATAAGCGCACTACAATTCATTTCTATTTTAAACTACAAGCTTTCTTATATTTTCACAAAATACATTTTATGATTTGTCACAATTCCACAAAATATCGTAAACTTTTCAAATATGTATAATTTTTATTGAAAAAAATGTAACGCGTTACCTTGACTCTATTTTTTCAGGAATACCTTAATTTTTACATTTTTATTGAAATAATTGTTAATCAACAAATTTTTAATTCATATTAATTATTCATTTAACTAGGTAAGCCCCATGAAAATACAGCAAATTAAACAAAATATATGAAATAAACTTTTTTTGTGAAAATGACATGAAAGATGACAAAGTTCTGCTTCCAATGATCCAAAAATAAAGTTCTGTTTTGAAATTATTAAGAAAATGTTGAAAGAAGCATTAAAATGTTTAATTTTTGCTTAGAATGTTCTTAATATCTCAAGAAAATTTTATTAATTTTTCGCTGGCTGCAGCCAAAGTCTGAGCTTAGGATAAAAAAGGTGTAAAAATTCGAAAAAAATGTATACCTACTTGAACAACCCCTCAGTATATTATTAAAAATAATTTTTTAGAAAATAGATTTAAGTTGATATACAATTTTAGTCACTATTTAAGTTTCTGAACTTGCATAAAATAAATTAATATTAATTTATGGTAGTATTTTTTATGACCTTCTTTCGAGAACGTTAAATTCTGACAATTTTTGAAGGATGTTTTTCGTAAATATTGAAAAAAAGTTTCAAGACCATTTTCTAGTTTGAAAACAAAGTCTTCAATTCTATGTAAGACTAAATCAAGGGTGTCACGGCAGTGCCACTTCTTGAAAAACATATTTCATTGGCTTTGAAATTCTCTAAAATTCCACTGCATATTGTGGTGAAAATAATTTTATTTTTAAATCGTTCAAAAAATTTTTGTTAGTGACAATTAGAGTATCAGAGTGTATAAAATCAATTTAAAAAATGAAATTCTTTCAAGGCACTTATACATGGATATAACCTTTGGCAAATTTTAATGAGCATTTTCTCGTAAAGTATTAACTTTTTCAAATATTTGAAGTATAGATCTATAGAGCTCCATAGACTCTTAAATGTACTGTCTTAATTGTTCCTTTTTTAAATAATTCAAATTTTTTAAAAGTTTTTTTGCTCTCCTGAAAAACTTTTTTCTAGCCACTCATATAGTTTTGCCGTGACACCCTTCAAATTATTTAAAGAAATTTTTTTATTTGACTTTTAGATTGTTTAGATGATACTTCATGCAAATCTCAGAAGAAGTTAATGCTTGAAATTCGCATATCAGCTGTGAATGCTTTGAGAAATAAAGTGAAATGTAACAATGTTCTTTTTGTAAAAATAATTCGTGCGAGGGTTACTATTAAATACATTTTGCAATAAGTATTTCTGCACAAAATCACTATAGCACGTTACAGAAAGATTATACTCGTAACGTCGTTTTATTGTTACGTTTGTACATTTGTTTTCTCTTTTATACTGTCAATCTGACCGCAACCATTTTGATAATTTTCAAAATATTTAGGTTGCTAACTTTTAAAACAGTTAAAATTCACAACGCTTGAAGATCATGAGTTGTCATTCAGAGTGATCATAAATGGCGTACATAAAGATTACGCATTAGTAAATATACTTTGAAACCGATGTTTCATAGTAAGTTAAGGTATTGTCAAGAAGTTTAAAAAAATAATTTGTGTTGGAAAATTTTGAATGTTCTTCACAGGAGGCAAGGAAATCAACATTTTAAAATGAAAATTTCTTCTTTTTTGATTGTATTGGCTCCTTTAGTACTTTGGGCTCAAGTGGCAATATCAGATTTAACGCAAGGTATGAAAACAATAAAAATCTAAGTAAATTTAAAGTTCGAGCGAATCTCCTAAGGTAAATAAAATTTCGGATGTACTTAAATATTAACTTTATTTTTTATCTTCAGAAGAAATCGATCAGGAGCTAAAATTGAAGGCACAGATTCTGGCAGAAATCGATATGCTCTGTAAAGGGAAAATTTCATTAGCTGCAGATATTCAGAAACAATTGAAATGTCGATACACCGACAATGGAAACCCTTTTCTAAAAATAGCACCCTTTAAAGAAGAAGAAGCCTATTTAGAGCCCAGAATTGTTATTTTCCACGACGTAATTTACGACGAGGAAATAGAGGTCCTGAAAAAGCTGGCACAGCCCGAGGTTTGTTCTAATTCACCTATTTTGATCCTTTTTAGTCAGATATGTGGCCGATTCTAACCCCGCGATCATTACCATCTTGCTGAGTTGTTTCGAGGTGAAGTTCATTAATGTTGTAATGAAAATTATAAAAACAATAACGACTTTTGTAAACTATTTGGAATTTTTATATTGAGTTACGTGCTGAGACTGCGAGTTTGTGTATGAAAGCTAATAAATAATGTAAAATATAATTTAATTTGTTTTTGTGATATTTGCACATAACTGACTTTTAAAATTTGTGATAAAACCTGCGGTTCAAGTGTCATAACTTGCCTTTGGCTTCGCTTACTGATTTTCTCAGGACAAGAAAACATTCATATTACTGTATTCCTCAAATAAAATTAGACGAGGTGGAAACCGTTGACGAAAAGATTCAACAGGGCAGGATTGGTCAGATTGCCTGGCTTCATAACGATAAACACGAAATCTTAAAAGTTTTGAGTCGTCGAGTTGAGCACATGAGTAGATTATCGGTCACCACTGCAGAAGAAGTACAAGTCTGTTATTATAAAATCGGAGGCATGTTCCTTTCTCACTTAGATTACGATACAGTAAGTGACAGATTGATAAAATATTCTATATCAAAACATTACTTTATTATCTTGAATTTATTATTCAACTTTTCAGGAGGAGGATACAAATATATTTAATACTGGAAAACGAATTGCCACTGTTATGTTTTATGTAAGTGATGCAAGGGCTAAAGAATGTTGTAATTACAACAAGAACAAAATATGAAAATAGAGTATGTGTGTAACAATTAAAGATATTGAGCTATACAGATTTTTTCAGTTTAATGACGTTGAAGAAGGAGGTAGGACAGTTTTCACAGAATTAAACGTTTCTTTGACACCAAGAAAAGGCAGTGCAGTCTTTTGGTACAACCTTACCCCAAATGGAAATGGAGATCTCTTAACCTTACATGCAGGATGTCCTGTAATTGCCGGAACAAAATGGGGTATATATTTCATTACAATATAGTTATTTACTATCCAACTCCTTGGGATAGACATTTTCCCTAACTTTCATATGATATAAAAAGATTCATGGTACAGCTTTTCATTCTGGATGAGTTTTATTTTTGGTCAAAGTCTGCTATTTTATTTGCTTTTTCAGAGATTAAATTTGAACCAATTTGAATATATTAGAAATTATATCAGAAATTTAATTTCCGAATGCAAAATAAGTCATTCAAAATATTATGTCATATTATTCAGTTCATTTAATTACAGTGGCAAATGTATGGCTTCACCAAATATGTCAAGAATTCCTTAGACCATGTACTTTGGAAAATCAACAGGCAGAAGAAGAATTTTATGATGAATAGTGGCGTGAAGTTAGGTCAACTGCGCGTATGCATTTTAATCAGTTGAGTCTTTGCGAAGAAATGTAAAAAAAATAGGAAAATTCTGAATGTTCTTCGCAACATACAAAGTAATCCACATTTTTAAATCAAGCTTTCCATATTACTGATTTTAATGGCACCGGTAGTAATTTGGTCTAAACTAGCAGTACAGTACAATGTTTACGTTACGTTTTGTGTTCCAAATCCCATATACTATTTTTAAATTTAAATATTAAAATGTTTATTGAACCTCAAATCGCATTATATTTATTTTTCTCCACCAGAAAACTTCGACCTAACTATATTAACCTTACAATATGTCGCCCAATATGTCGAAGGCACTTTTGGAGTTGGATATTTGTACTAAACTGAATAATTCTGTACGGGTTGTCCCGGTTTATATCATCAGTCACGGACATATTTTTGTAATGCAATCAAGTGGTCTGATAAGAGTGACATGCATAATTTGACATTTCAATTTTTTGAGCAGTTTGGTACAATTTTCACCCCGCCATCCACGCGTTGGATTGCAGCCAAGTGCATGATAAGAGTTATTATTATTTTTTGCGTTTTTCAACTTTTTTCTCGAATGAACCCGGTTTTTTATCATCATTTTTTTAAGAGCTACCGTCTGTTATTCCATAGGGTTTCAGTCGCCTACTTCCTGATGGTCTAGGAAGTTCTTCACAATGCAACAGGTGTTTAATGAGCCCACTTTTTGAGCTAATGCCAGTGCCTTACTAATCCCTAGATGTTCGAGATGTTCAGCGCATCTTGCGTGCACATTTCCTGTAGCCGAAATCACAATGAGATGAATAGATGCATGTTTCACATATTTCCATATTGTCCTTACTTCGTGCCTCAGCTCGCTGTACTTATGGATCTTGGTTGTATAGGTTGCCTGCAAGTTCCAATTAAGTGGACAAGCAATGTCGATGATATAGATACGTCCACCTTTTTCCTCACGCATCACAATCTCGGGACGATTGGCTCAGATATAATGATCCGTCTGGATAGTAACAACGGGCACTGGAATGTATTTATAGAAAGTCATCTATTCTGTTAAGAGTCCTAGGTTTAAGGCAAGTTGTTAGTGTATAATACCCGCAACATCATTATGTCTGTGCAAAACTCTCTCTGAGCCATTACGCGACAACCATCAATAATGTACTCAATGGATTCGTTGGTACCTCTGCACAATCGGAACCTGTCAACCATGTCTTGATGTAATACGTGCTTGCAATAGTTTCTGGTGCTGACAACCCTGTCCGTTGATCTAACGTTTTGGGGTGCTGACTGTGTATAACGTTCTGGGGTACCGGCCGTGGATAGCTTTTTGTTTCCATTGCGTTTCCAATTGAAAAAGATTTGATTGCCCATGATTAAAATACTTGATTCTTGGTTCTCCAAAGCATCATCGCACGACGTAAGAAGTCAACGATACGTGGGCGATGATACTTGTAAAATTTCAAAACTTCAAGCAAATAGTCATGTGACACCGAAAGGAATGCTTGCTTGTAGCCAATATAAGCCATATGTAAGTTTCTTTGATGTTTTCTAGCTTTAGTCATGGCCACAGCGTCAATGCTGACAAGATCTTCACTGCCCCGCGAGTTTTTGGAACATCTTTTTTGTTCTTCTGTTAGGATGTTATGCTCATCACAATGAGAGTGAACTTCATCTGCACTTACAGTTGTAGGACATTTATAAATCGTTGAGAGACAGTACGCAACTCGCGGTAACGAATAGAAACTACGCAGCTCCAGAAGTATCACATTTTCAGAAGATGATTACGAACGTTTAATAAAAGTTCACCATTCAAATTTGATAATTCACGAAAAGACTAATCTTTTTTCTTTTGTAAATTATCAAATTTAAATTTTGAACTTTTATTAAAAGTTTGTAATCATCTCCTGAAAAAGTGATACTTTTGGAGCTGCGTAGTTTCTATTCGTCACCGCGAATTACGTACTTTCTATCCGTCGCCGTGAGTTGCGTATTTTTTTTAAGACCCATCGATATATACGTTGTACTTTCGAGCATGAAGCCTGGCATCAGATCTAGATGTTCGATGCCTTTTTGCAAACACCTTGCCAACGCAGGATGCACACTCATCAGGTACTTGTACCGGAAATTGTGCACCATGTTCGGACCTGGGTCTTGGTCTGTGTGGCTTCTGTTTGCTTTTCCCCAAACACCCCACCAGTATTCAGCCATGTCTTTCAATTAAGGAACTTCGGTGTCATGCTGTATATGTTGCTCTTGACTTAGTTCACGATAGAACCCTTTTCATCTACCTGAAAGGTTGGATTTTGTTGCCTTCTTGCACTACTTTTTATTGTACCGACGAAGTCTAGCAGTAAGCACATCAAGTATCTGCCGTTGGCAGTCTATAATCTCATCCAGTATTGCTGCTATCAATGTCTCGATGTTCCGAGGGTGGATGATTTTAGTAACATGGCCTATCAGCTTTCTGGTTCTATTTCCTTCCTTATATTGAGTCAATCGACGTCACTTGCTCCTTACTTTGCTGACATTAATATCCAACCTGATTTTTCATGGTGAATCTAGCTCCCTTTCTGGGGCAAAGATTACGGCCCAATGTTCTAACGACTGCTACAGCTGCACAATACAAAAGAATTTGCACCTGCAAAACAGTAAGTTCTGCGTTCAAGTGCATAGATAAAACCTCGTTAGGTACCCTATTAGTGCACGCAGATCCTTCGCGATGAACATCTTTGGCAGATAATGCCTTTGTGTTGGTTATATGTCTCTGAACTCTAGTAAAGCTTGTCCCAAATTCCTTTCAAGGGGCTGCACTTTTTCTGGAATTTCGCTGTTTACATCAACGGAAATTTTAATGTCCGGATGTGGTTCTAGTGGATTCGGTACTTGATCTTCATTATCCCTATCACCTAGGCCTTCAGCTACAATCACTTCTTCGTTATACACACCTCCTAGAGACAGCTCATCGGTAGGAAGCTGTTGTTCTGTTTCCATTTTGATGGTAGCTATTTCAACCGCCGAAAGCAATTTGTTGACAGACATTGAGCGTTTTTGATCTGCTTGATTCTGTTCCTTTATCCTTGTGGCTAGAAGCGAGTATTTAAGGAAGAAGCGACGATGATATTCTTTCCTCACACTTTGCCCACTATACTTTGCCCCGTAAAAGACTTTAGAGGCTCAAGTGGGAGACTCTGGAGGCCTACTCGGGAGAGCTTCCTCAGGTCAGGGCATAGACAGGGCTGGTCTAGTTCTAGGCCAGGGCTGGGTTCTGAATTCCTGATACGACGAAGGTGGTGTCATCTTTTTATAATAAAGAGAGACATATGATGTGACTCTGCTCAGCTGTCAAAGGTGCTTTATAGCCCTGTGAATTTCTTCTTTCAATAAAATTAAATAAAATTGAGGGTTAAAACATTTAAAAAATATTATCGTAAATGAACGCTCTCCTTCTGTTGCTAAAAATATTAGCGTATCGAGAGAAACTACGCTCTACCTCTACTAATGTGATGGGGGCATATTTCATCTTCTGAATTTCACTTTCAGAGTAGGGATAACCTTCAATATTTTGAGCATCAAAATTTTCAGCAATCAGTTGCAGTACTTTCAAATCTTTGTTTTTCGCCAGAACATCATTCAATTTTTTTTTCGGATACTTTTGACGCTGGTCCACTCTGTTTGGATAATTCATCCTTTACGTGTTGAACATAACTTAAACTTTTCTGAAGCGACAGTCCCTGAGTTTGTAATTTCATAATGTACTCAACTAAACATTCAAAATTAGTTTGTTTTAGTTTGCAAATGTTTTGAACGTAAAACTTCTTGAGCTTTTCCTATACATGTTGCCTCTTCTGGGTTCAAACTCAAAACAACAGAACTAATTTTTTCAAAATTTTTTGTATAATACGTAGTCGCACTTAGCCACGTTCCTCATCGTGTTATAACTGGCTCTAGTGGCAACGGTAATTCTGGAATTATCTCGTGGAAACGTGCAATTCGTTCAGAAGACTTCAAAAAACTTTTTTTACATTTGAAATTAAACTATTTACTGTTTTATAATCCAGACGAATTGCTTCAGCAACAAGATGGAGACCATGTACAACACATGTAGTATGCAATATTTTCGGAAACATTTTTTCTAATCCTCTAGCAGCTTTAACCATATAAGGTGCTGCATCCGCGACAAATAAGAAAACTCGATCGTGTTGAGTATTATCAGGCCATAACAACTGCATTGCATCAACAACTGTTATAGTCACGTTATTTACTGCACTAAGTTTTTCAGAAGTCAAAAAGTAACATTCTCTAGATTTAATATCATCTAAAACACCAACAATTACATTTGCTACTCTTCTACCACAAGCATCAGTGGTTTCATCAATCGATACCCAAATATTATTATTTTCAATTTTATCGCGCATTGCATTTAAGGTCTGATCATACAATTTAGGTAGAACATTTCTTCTTAAAGTCGCTTCATCGGGAACGTTTTTACCTGTATAAGTCGAAAGAAATTTCTTGAAGGAAGGATTATTAACCTTTTTTAATGGAATATCAGCTCCCAGAAACATCTCACATAGATCTTCATTAAATTTATTTTGATCTTCGGTTCTGTTGCAAAATCTTTTAACCTCAGGACTTCTAATATTTTCTTCCAATAATTCTCGAGATAAACCTTTTTCTTTTATATTATTTTGAAAATCTGCATACTTCATTTTATGTGACTATGAACTTGAATGACGCCTTAATTCCTTATTTCTCGCATGACTAATAACAACATTACAACTTATGCAAATTAATTCCTGCCTTTCAAAAAGAGGTTTATAGGAATCTTTTCACTCCTCGGCACGTTTGTTGAACAATTCATTGTTTGAACACGTAGGAACTCCATCAATAATAATATTATCCATTATTATTTTCATGCAGCATCTATAAAACAATCTGAAACAATGATTTGCAGCGAAGCATATGTCAAAAACCAAATAAGCCACGCAGAGATTTAAAAAATATTATGTTAAGTATTCCTTCAAAATAAAGATCCGATTCTAAAATAATTTTTATGTTGCTTCGTTTCAGAGTAATTAATAAATTAAGTATGGACTTATGGTGTTTTGATAAAATAATTATGGTGGACTTATCACCCTTTAAAAAACTTTTAGTATCCGAATTTCGTTTCTTATAATTAATTTGATAATTATCACACAAAAATTGGTTCAAGTCAATTAAATCTTAGATTCGAGAGTAATGGCAATTTATATACGATATTGAAATATTTATTGAATGCGCAGAATATGTTTTGCATGAAACTGAACAAGAGTTTAGGACAATTAATGTTTTTACAATTTGTTCTTGCATTGAACTTTTGTCTTCAAATATGAATTGCACATTCCTCATCGAAACAATCATAAATCTCATCGATTTTATTGCCAGTCTCGGCAGCAGAAGATGAAGTCGTACTATAAGGGACATTTAAAAGAGACGCATACCGTGCCGTTTCTGGCAGTTGATTCCACTGGCTTCCAAACTGCTTTACAGGAAAATTTTTCACATCTTGGAGCTTCTCACCATGAATTTGATGCCCTAAACTTAATTCTTCCGATTCAACATTAGACTTTCCGCGCTTAAGTAAGATTTTTGGTACTTCATGATTGTGATTATATTTGTAATTTTGAAAGCACGTTACTTTGCATCGAATTTAATTATTTTTCGTTGTCTTCCTTTTGATCAGAATTCTTATAGAGCCCGATATACCATCAACTTTTTTTGTAGATTTGAGTGAACGATTTGATGTCGTACACTTTCCATACCTCATCCCCCAATTGATTTGCAGTCCCAAACTTGGAATACATATTTTTATGATCATCTGGCTGCGTCAGGGTGTCATGTTTTCGTAATTCCTATTCAACTCGTCCAAACGCTCAATCAGCAGGTAAAAAGCTATGACCTCTATCAGGAAATGTTAAAAGAACGTCTTGAACACATTCTGGTGAGCAATTCTGAATCCAGTAGAGTAACACATGGATAATGTGTAAGTTTTTATTTTGGTCTCCGCAACCATCACAAAATAAATGCAGATGCTCGATCAATTCTGAATCAAGTGAGTCTAAGCAATCTAACAGCGCAGATTCTACTTCCACGGAACCTCGACCTGCCTGATCTTCAGTCCACGTATAAAATGTTGGACCTTCAAAATCCATTTGAACGCAACAAAAACTATAAAAACTGATTTGTCGCGAGTAAAATGCTTCCTGAATAGGTGTATTTGGCAGAGGTTGAACTTGCTGTAGATCAAAACAAAACGAGTATGAATTTGAAGGCTCTTCCTGTGCTAATTCATAGAAAGCTTTTGTTTTTTTTTTTGTGGATTCTCAAATTTGCTATCAAATCACTTCTTTTAATGTCGTTTTTTTCGACAATCAAAAGATTTTTTAATAGAGTCAAGTAGTGCAACTGTCACTTCCAGGTAACGAAAACCCGGTGTTGAAATCTGTATTAAAAGTTCTTCTAAGTACATCGTATGATACTTTAAAGTTAGGATGCACTTTCGTATACTCATCGTAGAGGTTCCTTACAGTCTTGTCAGCCGATAAATGAATACGTTTTGGTTTTGACCTACCGTAGTGACTCTCAGTAGCATGTAACTTTCCAATGAAATCTTAAATTTTTTCTCGCTTTTCTGGAAAGTCACTTGATCGCGTATTTCCACCCCAATTTCCTTTAGGAATTTTGTCTTTTGATAAAATTTTACCAATATGACGGACGTGTCTTATTTTTAAATCAAAAACTCGAGTAAAGAATTTTTGACAAACTTGTACAACGTCGCCATCCATTGATTTCAGAAAATAGATTAGAGTTATTAAACACTTCCTCCCCGAATTATTGATCCTTAGACGTTTTCTAGTTGGTTCTTCTACTTCTAACATGTGACAAAGTTGTATATCTTGGACCACTATGTTTGGTTTTGCGAAGAAATTTGCCCTGAATCTTTCGACGTCCGAAAATTTATGTAATTCTTTTATACTTATAATTTACTAAGAAAAATTGAATTTCAGAGCACTTTTTAAGTACGTATTTTGCATTAACGAGCGTATAAAACACAAAAATTCTTTTCCTACATCAAAAATCATTTTTTTATTCAATACATTTTTATGTTTAGCATCAAATTAATTTACAAATGACAAAAGTATAGTAAAATATGTAAAAAGAGTGATTTTGAACTTATTTCTCTTTGGTTAGTTACGGTCATTCACAAAAGAGGACTTGTTACGTTTTGGATATTTTTCCGAGGAAAAATAATTCTGAATCTTGAACAAGACTTCTATCATTTTGGTAAAGTACAAAGTTTTTAAAGTAGAAATTCATTTGGAAAAATTTTGTTTTCTTAAATATATCCATGAAATACGGATTTCTCACGTCTGAAATATGTAGAATCCATGCTTATCTTATTTTTAAAAAATGGACTTATGACTTTATGGCCGCTTACTTCTCAATTAAAGATACATCATATAATGAACAAGCCCACCAAACTACTTCGTAGCTATTTTTTTTGAAGTGATTAAATTGTACAATTTAAAATTGGAATCATAGTCATATTGTTTTATATTTGTATATTATGATTGGACAACGCAACGTTTACCGCGCGCTGTAGCGCACGTATAATATTGCTAGTATAGGACATAATTTACCTGGGCATCAAAAATTCACCAATCTTTATTTTATATATGACGTTTATTGGGTAAGAAATTTCATGTGATCAACATTCTGAAAGGTAATATGGCAATATATATACAATTGAAACAAACGTAACCTTTCGTTCGTCTTACATACGTTATCTGAGAATATGATCCACTTTTTGACCGTTTGCGTAAGAGATTCACTTCATATTGCAAAAAAAAAAGTAGAATAAACGAGAATTTCTTTCATAATTCTGGAGATTGGTATAAATTAGTGCCGTATTATATTACACCAGAGGCCAAAAAGGCCAGGGCCTATGGCGGCAAATTTTTAGGGGCGGCATGGCGGCTTAGCATTTTCTTTAAATTATTAGGTAGCTTGTCTGTTTTCACTTGTTATGTCTTTTTTTGCTTGTCAACTCTGAAATCAAAAGAAGCCCAGTAATGAATATTGAAATAGGGCTGCAAATTTTTAGAGACGGTATGACAGCTTACATTTTGTTTATTACTAAAAACCACGTCTATTTTTACGCGTATTTTCTATTTTTTGCTTCTCTACCCTGCAATGAGGGTGTGATAACAAAGAGGGTAAAGAATTCTCCAGGACATTAAAAAATAATGATGGTTGGTAATAATTACATCTTTTTTCTGATAAAAAATGAAAAATGAGAGGCTGTCTGTGATATTATTCCGGTCTAATCCCACTCAAAGTTTTATAAAGGATTAAATGATTTATTTTTGACATTTTTCATTGAAGAGTTAGTTAATCTGCATCTTGACAGCAATGAAGAAAAAATATCTTTATTTTCCTCAAAGATTCTGGTTTTTATTTATTGACGTACTTATTGATCTTCAACAATGTCTACGAGATCGCTTTTTCCGATGATGAGTAATTTTCTAGAGACTTTTATGTGAGTTTTTAGTCGAATACAGCAAAAATAAATAGCAGCATAAATAAGATTTATATCTTTGTAAAGTTTTTTTCATGTTTTTCATGTTTCACGATAACTTTGAACAGGATTGACGTGTCGGAATGAATTTTGTTTTCAAATGCAGGTAATGATAGTCGGGATGACATAGGCATATAAAGATTTGCATTTATCAATCACGGCTAAGTAGAACCTCGAAAATATTACATCGAAAATTGATTTTTCATTAACGATTTTGTTTATGTTTCACTATAACTTTGGACACGATTGACGTATCGGAATGGATTTTTTTTTAAATGCACGTAATGGTAGCCAGAGAAACATAGGTACATAAAGATTTGAATCCCTCGATCACAGTCAAGTACAACCACGTAAATGTTACATCGAAAGTTGATTATTTGACCTAAATTGGATATCTCAGTCAATTATTGACTGATTTGCATAAAACCTTTCAAAATCAATGAAATGTAAAAAATAAATTGTATACATGAAACTCAGACATAAATCGCATATTATTTCTGACTAAAATCGCGGTGGAGTTCCGAAAAGAGCATACTACATGGGCTGAAAAGTCTTCGGCCTGACACAGAGATGACGCCACAAACAAAAAATCTGTATGCTTGT
>JAUMHM010087475.1:0-10342 GCA_032362435.1 Melikaiella ostensackeni | reverse complement strand
GAATAGATGTGCCAATTTTCAGACATTTCGGCCTTTTTTCTACAAAGTTATGGCAAGTTGAAGTAAGCCAATTAAACAATGCTACCTAATTGTATAAATTTAAACGATTCACAAACAATATCATATCATCTTGAATTTGTTAGCCTGTGAGACGTAGTTTTTGACAGATATTTTGATTCGAAAATCGATTTGCTTCAAGAAAAACGACTTTTTATTGTAACGCATTATAATTTCCTGAAGTAAAACCTCTGTTTCCTTGAAAATTATCAACTTGACAGGGATAATACTTACAAAAAATGTGTATTTCAACCAGCACTTTCGGATCTACAAAAAATCATTCTCGTTCAAATAATATTTTATGAGATATTTATGAAGACATTTTTTTCCATCAATTTTCCTTTTTGTTTATTTTCTGAAATAAATATTCGTCTGATCGCAAATATGTTCAGAAAACTTTAATTGCTTTTGATCTACTCTAACGAAATGCATAAAGAAAATTTTGAAAAATATTAAATGTCTGGGTAATAATCGGGAATTAAGCAAAATTACATAATTGCGAATATTTCGCAAACCCCATAAATGCCAGAGACGTACCACACAGATTCGGAATCAGGAAACTATCGTGCATCAGAATCATCAAAGAAACTCCATGGGCCTTGTCAATCCGACAGAAATGGGTATAGCGTCTGGACTATCTCTGGGCATCCCTTCCTATAAAGGAAAGAACCCCCAGGGTAAGTCCATCAACAAGAGAACATGTCATCTTGCGCATCACTCCCCAAACTATAAAAACATCTTCGGGCTCAGGCTTTATCGGGCAGGTCTTCCCACGGTGTGGCAATTTCGCACATCACTCCCAAAAGTCTGAGGCAAACACTTTTACTCTCAAATTTTTTTTTCGTGTGTCGTATAGTTTTTCTGGAAAATAGAATTTTTTTTCTAAAAAACATTTCTGATGGAGAAAACCCGAACTACTGATCAAATATGGCTGGTTATCAAACTCGTTCTTTCATTTTAGGCCGTAAACCAGTATGCCAAAGGGCAATCCAATCAAATAATTTCTTCGAAAGTTATCGTTTTCACAGACACCGACCTAAAATCAATTTTGTCGAATTTCCTGTTGTTTTTGTGAGTACGTAAGTTAAAGGATTTTGTTTAATGGAAATAAATTAAGGTTAAATAGACTCAATATGTAAATAATTTTTGTTCTTCCATTTTGAAGCGAAAACTTGTAAATACGTTAACTGATGGATAGGACATAGCCTCCTTACAAGTTTCACAATATACCGCTCTTTTTGTTTCCATAAAGTTTATAATGGTACGCGTTTCTTTCTCAAACTTTGTAATATTTTGTAACATTTCAAACTTTATTGAAACAATAAAAAGGCTTTATATGGTTGAACCACCAAAAATTTTGGTGATTTAATCGAATACTTTCGAGCATCTCACGACTTTTATCTATTGAGAAAACTAATTACTTCAAGGACTGAAAACAGAAAATAATGTACAGGTATTATCCTATTACATATTGTTTTCGTCTTGAGTAATTTTATAGTATTGGAGTCAAATATTTGTTTAAATGAAAACATGCGCTCACAGCATGTCAGATACATGCTTCACTGACTGACAACCTCAGGGAAAGGTATATATTTTTATTCTTTAAGCATTATTTCAAATAAAATGTTTTCATGAAATATTTTTAAGCCCTTATGCTTTTTTCATCTTTCAGAAAACGGATGATAATACATGGATGTTTTGCGCTTTTATACATATTCATTTCAAGGCCACGTCTGTGTGAAAATATATTTCGTCTTATATTTGTCTTCAACACATGCCATTTTGTCTTGAAGACATTGATGTCCAGCTCCGTCTCATATGCCAGACTTCATAGACATAAAATTTTGCCTTACGCTTATGGTTATAGTACACAGTGGCAAGACGAACTGGACTTGTCTCAAGGTATGAAGATTTCTGTTATGTCTTGGCTTAAGTCGAATAAAAATGCGACCAGATAATCGGGGCTTAAATTTAAAAATGAATTTTTTGTTTAATTTTTCAAATAGCTTTTTAAAAATTAAAAAATCAGAATTTGTAGGTCTTCACGAATATCGTCATCTAGAGTTTGCTTTAAAAAGATTAATATTGTAGTTTTCTATAAGGCTCTCCTAAACCGTAAGAAATACGGAAAAACGGACAAGATATTTGGAATTTTCCCCAAATAAGTGTAATAGTAACAACGAATGGAATAAAATGGATCCATTTAATATGCATGCTGTAAAATGAATTTTAAAAATTGTTTAAACTTGAATGAGGATCAGCTTTTATGAAGGTATAAGAATGACCCTTTTGGCTAGGGCAGGTAGGCATTGGAAACCTCTTTCCTGGTTCGAGAGGAAAATAAAGTCTGGCTCCGTCTCATAAGCCAGACTTCCAAAACGTCTTTAATAAGCCTTGAAAATGTTTTGATTGCCTGTCATCAAGACAAAACCCAAGAGGAAATATTTTTACCCGGGATAGGTTCAAAAAAATTCAGTGATCGTTGACCAAATATTCTCTGTGTGCTTCGACACTGCATTATTTTTAATCTTTTCGAGCGGTCAAAAATTTGAAACTATTTTGGGAAAAGTTATATATATATATATATATATAGGTGATTGCCAAATAGTTGAACACTTTAAGTCGTAGTTATTTCCCACTATTTCTTAGAAAAGTAAACTTTTTCTAAAATTATTGCAGTAATGTGTTTATATCAAAATACAATTTAGTATAGTTTTCAAATTTCAGGCGACTTCATTGAGAACCTATAAGTGAAAATGTATGCAAAATGTCTTGTCGCGCACCTATCTCAAACTACAAAATCAAAAATTGCTAAATAATCTAAGAACCATTTTTGAAATATTTAAGATTGAAAGGTGTCACTTGTGTTGAGTTGAAAAAGATAAAAAACAGAAAAAATTTAAGGTGATACCCCCTGAAATGTGTACAATTTAAAAAAAAAAGTACTCTCTATTTTTTCTTTTTCTGATTGTATAATTTTTGGAGGCTGCTGAGGGTCTTTAATTATTTTATTAAAGTACTAAAGACTTTTCGAAAATGTAAGAATAAGAGATTGATTTTTTTTAGGGGGAAGACAATTTTTGGTGATAAAACTTTCAAAAAATTTACCTCGTGCGAAGCTTTCATTAGTTTTCCGTAAGATAAACTGGAATCTTGGGCTATGAGATCTGGTGTGACTTTCATTGCTGTGAAAATCTATATGGTTTTAACCTTGGTTTCAGCGATTACAATGTCAGACGGCTGTTACTTGATATTAGTATTCTTATCTAATTTTATCATAATTTTAATTTAATCACAAGAAAAATAGAAGAAACGTTTAATTAACATTTTAATTAAAATTTTAATTCGAGAAGTTGATATTCTTCCTGATAAGAACTTGAAAGTGGGTAAATGTGATAAGATTAAGTTTGTCAATATCGCTATTTCATACATTTAAGATATTGTATCATAAAAATCGTGCTCGGATTAACAAAATTTGACTCATATATTTTCCATTTTCAATAAACTAATATTTCGAAGAAATAACTTACATTTTAATTTCCAAATTTTCCAAATGGTAGAGGATTGAATATTTTGAGTTATATTACCGGAAATTTTGCTCCTATTAAAAATATTGATCGCTATTTCTTACATTTCCGATAAATATTTTTTTGGACTTTTGAAAAATAATTAGGTTTTTCAAAGACCATTAGTAACTTCTGAAACTTATTTTGTCGGAAAAAATAATTGTGGATACACGTGTACGTGCTCTAGCTCCGCACTCGATTAACGCATGTCGAAAACGCGAATTCTACTATATTATGTTGAACTGTATTATATTAAATTTCTTTTATTTTTATTCATGTAGAATCTTCATTCACTTAATCAATAACATTTTTCACTTTATTACGATTTCGGTATTGATAGAATAAACTCATTCTTTACTAACTTTTGATCTGTTATCTCTAGATTAAGACGAAATTAGATAATATCTGAAATGACTTTTATGATTGGATCAAGATTGTTTTGTTTAACTGACGGTTATGAAATTGTACGAAAGATTCCGACAGATTCCCGATTTCTTTAAAGTTTAAATTCCATAAAAGTAAAGCCTGATTAATTAACGGGACTTCAACCTTAGGTGGACAATTTTACCGTTAAACATTTCATTGTATCTTGTGTCGATTTTTCATAAATTTATTTTTTTTATTCTCTATAGCATTTTTTTACGATTGAAACGAAAACCACTCGTCTTATCGGAAAATAGCTAGTTACAAATTTGTACACATTTTTTCCGGTGAATAGTTTGATCATTGAACATTTTCTTGTATTGTGTCTTTTTCCAAGAATTAAACAAAAATGTTAATCTTATTTTTCACAAATAAAACAAAAACTATGCGTCTCATGAAAAAAAAGTCTGAAGGAACATTGTAGATCTTTTTGAGATGAGCAACTATGTTTCTCAAGATTTTTTTTGTATCACATTAACACTTATCATCGATCCACTCCACGACAATCTTGCGCCACCATTGGTATCATTAGGTCATAAGTAATTTACCTATGGTAAATTTTTCACAGAGTATAAGTTGAATTAACTATAATTCAAATAAATATGTGGGCGTTTCAATCCAAGCACATCATGATTTATATGTTTAATTACGGAATCACATTCAGAAAGAAAAAAGACAATTTCCTTTCGCATAGCATGTTTAAAACCCCAATACGATTTGTGTATCTTGAAATTCGATTTTCAAATGACACAAGCTAATTATGAACTTTTTACACTCAAACATAAAGATTAAAATATCGTATAAAGCTCCCTCATCTTCCGAAAAGCATTTTTATATTTACATAAAATTCTTGCTCTTTTTGAAAATATTTCCCAAATATGAGTTCTGAATGAATCTTTATACCTTCCAAATGTCACTGAACGTTACCAAAACAAGATTCTGGGCTCTAACATTAAGCCTAATCTCTCAAAGTAATACAAAAAATCGTCTATCACCCAAGTGTGCGACTTTATTAGGAAAAAATCATTTTTGCAAACTTGAACTTCGCAACTAATGCAAACATTTCTCGGAAGTAACAATATAGAAAAAATACTAAACAACATAATCCACATACAAAATGTCAAGTCTTTCATGTCTTATTATATTTAGTTTAATATCTTGGAAAATGACTCTCAGCCCAAAATTTGAAAATAGAATAAATCAACGTCTTGCAATATAACCATTTTAGAATCATATATTTATTCAAAATTAATGAACATGATTTTGATGATTTTAAGAAATAAGTTGAGTATATATATATATTTTTTTTCTAACATTTCCTTCATATATTTTTCTTCTCCATAAACAGAGTTATTTTGTTGTATTAAATAGTCAAAGGATAAATATTCAAAGGACACGTTTGAGAAAAGTGGTCCTTAGAAAAGATTTGAAATAGTACGCCTAAAACTGCATACTTATCTATTACCCAATAATCTCCATTTATACCATGGCAATTCTCATAATAATATGAGCAACAAATAGGCAATGATCTTTCCATCTGTCGTACGCGGGTTCCCTACCCCTTGAAATTGATCGCAATCTCATGTTAAGACCACTTCAGGCTCTATGATTACTATTTATAAACTGATTAATTAATTTTATCATTACTATAGTCTTACTATGAATGATCCTATATTTTTTATTGTATATATGAAGAAGTTTAAGCTTGGCCATAAACATTTATCGTATTCGCATTATTTCACAGTCGGGTTTATCAACGTCGTTGTTTAAGTTGACTATTGCTATTTTATTTAGTTTTAAAAAATTTGAAAATTTTATTCATGACTCAATAGAGTTTATGCTCCTTCATGAATACTGTATATACAACAGAAAATATGACATTCGTGATACGTAAATGGTGTAGGAATACGGGACGAATGCCTAAGTATGCGTTTAATACCTTTCGCAATTTCCTAATTAATTTACTTAATGATTCAAATAACAGAGTGAAGGAATGTAATTTTTGTGGTATTAATGGTACTTAATATTCATGCTATTCAAAAAAGTACTGCACATACGTATACAACATTCAGTAGGGCGGGCTGAAAAACATATTTTATTTACATCTGTTTTTGTAAAATGTGAAAAAGAGGTATCCCGTCAGGATAACTTAGGATCTTTTTTCTTCAGATTTTTCTAATCTTATCTGTATTTTCTATAGAAGCGTTAGAAGTTTTAAAAATGCGGAGCCTAAAGATGTGGTGCGAAAAATTTGAAAAAAATCACGCATTTCATGCTAGGTTACCATAACTTTTTCAAACTGTGCAAAAACAGATTTCAAAAAATATTTTTGACTCCACCCTAGCCTTTAGTCATAAAGTCAATTCAGTCATACATACATACATTTGATTATGCAAGGAATCACGAATAAATGCTTAAAAATTATTTTCAAATTTTCGGTAGCAAAACAAACTCGTCACCTTTACTAAAAAAAATTTCCATGAGAAAAAACAGCCTGATTTCATTCAATTTGAATTATTTTGAAAGATTTTGAATTTTTTAAGTCAAATCAAACTCACTTTTTTTGCATAATATCGATGTCTGACAATTTTCGTATCAAAAGTAAGTATTAAAATGTTTTAATTCACTCAGGGAACTCAGTTCTTCTTGCAAAGAAACGTGAACTTCATAATGTCTCTTCAAGCTGTGCTTGTTGCTTAAATCGATAATGGCATACGAATTTTGTCGAGCGGGCTAAATTTTTTTAAAAATCGTAATATAAAATTAAGTAACAATGATTTTTTGTTAGTAGAAGTAATTTATATGGTACTGGGTTTATACTGATTTGAATCAAACTTTTTTGTATGATTTTCAACCAAACAGCTATATTCTCAATGAAAAAGGTTGAAACTTCTTCTAAAAGAAATAAATTTTCAAACCAAACAAACAAATCTTCCACAAAAGAGTTTCATATTCAACAATATAGTTGAATTTTCAACCAAGCAGTTAAATTTTCATCAAAAATATCAACTTTCTACCAAAAAGACGAAGTTTTAACAGAATACATAAATTTTTAACCAAATAGTTGGATTTTCAACTGGGAAAAAAAATTTCAACCGAAAATAGAATGGTTGAGTTTTCATTAAAGAAATTAATTCTCAACAAAAAATCGATTTTCCAACAAAATAGTTAAATTTTCAACCATAAAGATGAATTTTCAACTTAAATCATGAATATTCAAGTCAAGAAAATGAATTTTCAGCATAGTCGTTCCACTTTCAACCAAGTAGTTGAATTTCAAACAAAAAACGATGATTTTTCAACGAAAAATGTAAAAGTTGATATCTCAGCCAAAAAAGATTCAAATTTCAAATAAAGAATAGTTCAATTTTACCGAAAACGACGAATTTTCAACAGAATATTCAATTTTCCACAAAATTGTTGATTTATCAAACCGTGGAGGCGAAATTTCTTCAGAATATTTGAATTCTTAGCTCGAAAATATGAGTTTCAACAGACAAATTTATTTTCTACCGAAACAGATTAATTTTTCTACCAAAAAGTGCATTTTTAAACAAAAGTGATGAAATTTCAACCAAAAAAGATGAATTTTTAAACCAAAAAGACGAATTTTCAATGACAGTTGAATTTTCAACCAAGAAAGATTTTTCAGTTAAGAAAGAAAAATAATTTTAACTAAACTGTTCAATTTTCAAGCAAAACAGACGAGTTTTTACGAAATATACGAGTTTTCCGCAAGGCAGTTGAATTTCGAACCTTAAAATATGTATCATCAACCAGAAAGTTAATTTTCAACAATGTAGTTTAATTTTGCAAGCAAAGAAGGTGAATTCTCAACAAAAAATATAATAGTTGATATTTCAACCATAAAGGATTTAATTTTCAAATCAAAAACAGTTGAATTCAACAAAAATAGTCCAATTTTCAACAAAATACACAATTTCTTAGCCAAATAGTTGAATTATCAGACATGAGGATAAATTTTCTACCAAAAAAAAGAATTTTCGAACAAGAAAGATTTTTTAGTCAAGAAATGAAAAATATTTTAACCAATTTGTTAATTTTTCAATTAACAAACACAGACATTAAGCCATAGACTTTGTTTCCGTTCCGTTAAGATTCAGTTCTTACAATCAGTCGTTAACGATGATCTCTGGTTGTAGGATTTGAAGTACTGATTGCAGAAAAAGTTGCGATTTCTCTCTTGTGGATGACCTGAAATTTAAAACAATTTAATAAGTACAGTTTTTTATTTTTATAGAGATTTTCAGTAAACTTTCAATAATATTACATACTTCGTACGAACTGAGATAGGAAAGCGTGGTGTATGTAGACAACTTTCATTCAATATACGAAAATATGTTTAACAATATATCCTAGTCTGAATGAAACAATTTTTTACAAACACATATGAAACCGAGGAGACATGTTTCAAAATATTCTCTACAAGTTGACTTATTTATAAACTGGTTGCACTGCATTTTGCGTTATAGAATATTTGTGATGAATTTGCCTCATAATTTCACTGTTTCCTGATGTCATTAGAACAGGCCAACATTCTGGACTTTCCCTGATATGACGATGCAGAGATTTCTTCCATTTGTAAGATTTTGCACAGGACATACATGTGTTGTATGCTGCAAATTAAATACCAATTATTTTTTAGTGTATCATATTTTAAAAATAATATCAATGAAATAATTATCCTACGTAGGAGAGTTTGCATCACGACAAAGTATGGATTCAATAGCTGAATCCTAAGATAATTGAAAAGAAAATTGGGAATATGACAAACAAGGCAATAATACTGAACTAAGAAAGTTGAAAACCCTTATGAAATTGGGCGTATATCGTGCAGGACTCATCAAGATCTGCTGGTACTTTTTCCTTTATTTACAAAATTATGCTTTAGGGAATGAAATCACGCCGAAAATTTGTGAAATACATTTTTATTCAAAGAAACATAATCTTGATTATGTAAATTAATATTATGATATCCAGCACTGAAGTTTGGGCAAAAGATCGAGAATTTAAATGTCTCTCTAATTTCCAAATGTAAGCATAGGATGCCAGAAAAGTTCGCTGATTTTTCATGATCTGCCTAATATGCTAAAATATCTTATACCACATGCCTCGCGATTAAATTTTTCTGCAACAAAATCGTAAAATTCTCAATTGAGATTTTTTCAAAGGCTTCTCTACTACTTTCCATGCCATTCTCATTAATTTCTTCTTATTTTTATTTTGTTTGACAGAATATTTCCCTAAAATTACTAACTTGACTAAAATTGAAAATTCCCTAATTTGAGTTTTACAATTTTTCGATTGAAGAATTTGTACTTTATATTTTTCAAAACCGAACAATTTCACATGATGCAACATTCTGAATTAAGCCTTTCAAAAATAAATGAAAGAAACATTTCAAATTTGAATGTTCAAAATGGAACGATTTTGAAGAGAAAAAATTCTACATTTTGTCCTTGATTCGTTAAGAACTGAGTCTATTCTAAACAAAAGTTATAATGTTTCATTATTTTAAAATGAATTGTTCAGAAATGAACATTGGCATTTGAAACCTATTACAATTAAATAATTTTGAATTTAATACGTAAAAATTGAAAAAACATAAATTGTTCAGATTCAAATTGTGTAGCTTATAATTTTGTAAATTTAATTATTTTGTTAAAGCTCTCTAAACTAAGTAAAATTACCTGAAATGTTCAATATATGACAACCTAAATTTTCAACCACTGAGAATTAGGCAAATTAAAATTGGGCAACTTCTAATACATATAATACATTAACAATTGTAAATGCAATCGTTCAAACTCCAACTGTTTTAAACTGAAAACGTTTAAACTGCACCTTTAATTAATCCTGAAAATTCTAGATTCAAATTACTGCCGCATGTATAGATGAAAAACTACAAAACTCTGGATTGAAGTCACCTCGGCTTATGGGCTTTCTACATCGTCTGTGGGATCGCACTCCTGGGCGAGAGGTTGAAGACGGCGATAGAGAGGATACCCGCCGCCTCGCATTCGATGATAAGGGGTTCGAGGGGCCGAAAGAGAAAGGCGCCTAGCTCAGCGGAGTACGCAGTTATCCTGACTGTTTCTATCGTAGAAATTCTTGGAACAGCCTCACGGTCAAAGCAGGCGAATTCCCGATACTGGATTTAAACGGGGAGTTTAGTTATTTCGTTTGAATGGGCCAGGATTAAAACTACGTTAGCCAAGACTTCCAACCAGAGGATTTTCTTACTTCGGTGTAGGAAAGAACGTCTTTCCCCCAAG
>JAUMHM010087474.1:0-10343 GCA_032362435.1 Melikaiella ostensackeni | reverse complement strand
AGATTTTTTCTCGTTTCTCCAAAAATTATTTGACCAAGTAATCGACACAATTTAACATCAAAAAATTAATTAATTACACTGGTCGACAAAATAACATCAATATTATTTACTTATTTATTTTATAAGGAAATTTGTATTAATAGTCGAAAGTGTTGATGTAACGATGTTGAAATTACATTTTTGAATTGCGTCGTAATTTTCTATATTACATTGCACTGCGTCATAGTTATTGGATTACTACATTGTAATCTGACTCATATAGGCAAATGCATCAACCCCAGGGGGAAAATGGGGCCAGAATCTTTTATTTCCCCAACTCCCTCAAGTACACTAATTCAATTGCCAATTTATTCTTTTCCAAGAGATACAAATAAGAAATTTTTGTGATTCATATCCTTTTTCTTTGTTGTGTTTTTGATTATAGATCCAAAAATTGAAGTTTTTTTTTGTCTTTTTATAAATATAAGTATCGTAACTTGATAATATTACTTTTTGTATAGAGAGAAGCCTTTTTAAAATTAAGAATCCAAAAACCACTAATATTTTTTATTGTTAGAAATTCTCTATTGTCTTCCTGTAATTTTTTGAAAAAAGTACCTACAACACAAAAATTTTCGTTTTTCTTGCGTAAGAAAAAATAGATAATAGAAAATAAAAGTTTCATGGTGGTGAATTTATTTTTTGACCGAGAATTTCACAAATTTTTAGAAGAAAAATGTATCCAATCATTTGATACATCAAAAATTGCATACTAAGTGATATAATGCAATTTAAAATAATTTCGATTTCCACTTTTTTTTTAAATGTCAAGTTCAGTTGTTAACTTTTTTAATTATGAAATCATTTAGTTTACAATGCGTAATTCTAAAATCTTTCACTTCCACTTTTTTTACTATTTTGAATGTTTTTAACGTTTGTAATTTTTTATGTTTCAATGTTTGTAATTTTGTATGTTTTAATATTTTTAATGTTTTTTTAAAATTAATGTTTCATAAAAGAAAACGAATTTTCAACAGAATAGTTGAATTTTCGACTGAAATGATGAATCATTATCCACAATTTTTTTTTTTAACAAAGTAGTTCAATTTTCAAACAAGTAATTGAATTTTCAATCGAAAAAGATTTTTCAGTCAAGAGAGAAAATTTTTTTCGGTCCAATGGTTGAATTTTAAAGCCAAAAAGATGAATTTTCTACCAAATATTTAAATTTTTAACCAAAGATAAGAATCTTTAGCCAAAAAAAGAGAATTTTCAACTAAGCAAAATCAGTTTTCAACCAAAAATAGAGAAATTAAATTAAAAAAAAAAAATTTCGATAGAAAAAATACAAATTTCCACAAAATATTTGAACGAAAAGAATGATTTTTTAACAAAATACATGAATTTTTAACTGAACAAGATCAGTTTTCAACGAAAAATGGGAGTAATTAAATTTTCGTTGAAAAAAAATTCGAACAAAAATACGAATTTTCAATAAAATATTTAAATTTTCAACAAAAAAGGCGAATCTTTAGCCAAAAGAATGAATTCTTTACGAAATACATGAGTTTTCAACAAAAAATGGAGTAATTAAGTTTTCTGTTAAAAAAAAATTTCGATCAAAAAAATACGAATTTTCAAGAAAATATTAAAATTTTTAACCATAAAGATGAATCTTGAACCAAAAGAATGAATTTTAAACAAAATATGTACATGAATTTTCAACTCAACAAAATCAGTTTTAAACCAAAAATGGAGTAATTAAATTTTCATTTAGCAAAAATAATTTTCAACAGAAAAAAAACGAATTCCCAACAAACTAGTTCAATTTTCAACCAAAGAGATGAATCTTCAAGCAAAAAAATGAATTTTTAACAAATCAGTTCAACTTTCAATCAGGTCTTTGAATTTTAAACCAAAAAAGATTTCAATTTTCAATCAAAAATAGTTGTATCCAACCAAAAGGGAAGAATTTTGAACAAAATAGTTGAATCCTTAACCAAAACAGATTAATAATTATCAACCAGAAAGTTTCATTTTCAACCATAAAGATGGAATTTGTACCAAAAGACAAGAATTTTTAAACCAAAAAGTCGAATTTCTACCAAAAAGGGTAATTTTTAACCAAATATTTGAATTATCTACTAAGATAGTCGCATTTTCAACAAAAGAGTTGCATTTTCAACCGAGAGTAGAACTTTCAGTCAAGTAAGATTTTTCAGCCAAGAAAAAAATTTTCAACCAAATTGTTGATTTTTCACCAAAAGATTTGAATTTTTGACTCAAAAAGACGAATTTCCAAAAAACAATTAAATTGTCAACCAAAATGGATGACTTTTCAACAAAAATATTGAATTTTCAACAAAATAATTAAATTTGCAACCAAATATTAAAAATTTTAACCAACAATATAATGGTAGACTTTTTACCAAAAAGAATGAACTTTCAGCCAAAACTATTTGGATTTTTTTCTGGGTTCTATTAATTCAGTTCGCATTTAAGTAGAAAAACGAGAAAAGTTGAAAAGGAGGGAAATAAGGAAAAGCCTGTGAAGCCTGTGATAAATAAATAGGTTTTTCGATAATTTATAGACTAAGGAATAATAGATTAAATAAACATGAAAGTTAATTTTTTATACTTTCAAAATATTAGCTTAGAAAAAATGAAAAATTTGGCATAGAAAATAATGTTAATTTTCCACTGCGCACTTTTTCATTAAAAAAAGTGATTAAACTCTTTTATTTAATTTTAGCTTCTATTCAAATATTGTTTCAGTCTAAAATATTCCATTTTCAACTCATTCAATTGAACTATTTTTAATTGAAAAAAGAACAACTTTTTAATATTTAGCAATTACCTATTTACTGTTCATTCAAAATGAGTTTATTAATTAAATAATCAAAACTAAACAATTTTGAACTGAATTGTTTGAATTAGTAAGTCTTGATTCGTTAAAATTTCACAGTGCTGAATTTAAACTTTGAACGTTACAATTTTAATTGTTGCATTAAAAAAAAAAATTTGAATATTGAGTGAAAGTTTTGAATTTTGATGCTTAAATAACAACTGAACAATTATTCATTTGACATGACTTAAAATTAAATTAATTGAACTTTTAATTTAAAAAGTGTTCTGCTTAAAAAAATATTAATTAATATTTTTGAAACATAAGTCTTTGAACTGTTTAATTTATAAAATTTTAAAATCTTAAATTTTGCATGTTAATGGCATTTAATTTATAATTGTTTAATTAAAAAGTGTTGAAAGCTTCTAATTTATACATGTAAATTATAAAGTGTTTGAATAAAAATTTTTGAATAAAAATTTTTTTAAGCTTCAATTTTGAAAGTTCAAAATACAAAAGAGTTCCACTTCGAGTGCTTTAACTTGCAGTTCAGTTTTGATTTCTTCAAATAAAAAAATGTTCAGTCTGAAGAGTTCGAATTGTTTAATTTTAATGACCTTGAAAAATTTTTTCGAACCGTGAAATGACCGGGAATTTGTTTCCTGGATTAAAACGGTCAGTCGGTCACACTGAGTTTGTAATTTTTAAATGGTTTTTAAACTATTCTAAAGTTTTGATTAATTTTTAAAAAAATTCTATTATTTATATTATATCTATACTAATTTGCATCAACTGTCAAACCCAAATAGCTTCCGGGCGCTGAACGAGTAACCGGTTATGTCAAGCTGGAAGTAAGCCAGCAAGAACACTTAAATTCACCGTGTAGCTTACATGTGCTTTGATTGGGATTATTATTAGCAGTTTCAGGACAAAATGCATACAATAGCTTGAGAAAACTTGACCAGATAGTTTGGACGCAGAGTGAGTTTGTGACTTTGAAACTTCATTTATTAAAGTTGTTTTACTTTATAATAAATTTTTTCAAATTTTTTAAATTAAAAAAAAATAATAATTTTTAAAAAAGCGGCAACTTTGGTGGGTTAACTGTTATTCACCTAGTCTTAGAAACACAATGCAAAAAGTTTCAAGAAAATCCATTGACAGATGCCGGGTTCCGATGTTTTGTCTTTTTTTACGTCTAACTTGACTTCACTACATACTAAACAATTTAATTCGACCAGAAAATAACCGAGAATTAAAAAAAAAAAGAGAAATGACACTGAATTTATTTTTTGACTGGGAATTTTTTTTATCCTTAGTAGAAAAATGTATTCAGTCACTTTGAAATTTTACAGTTTTAAACATTTTAAATTCTAAATTGTCTAATTCTGAAAGCTTTTTAAGTCTGAAAGCATTCATATAATTGAATAACTTCAAAATTAATCATTCAGAATTTATTTGTTTACGAATTTGGACTAACTTTTCAAATGTTTTATATTTTACAATCAAAAACGCTTGACGATGCATTATTTAAAAACAAACCCTCAAACTTACAATTATGCTCTTAAGTTTAAATCGTTGAAAATTTTACAGTTTCAAACTAAAAGTCCCACTATTTAAACAGTTTTAAATTGAAAAGGTTCAGACTTGGATCATTTTAAATCATATAAATGTTCTTTTTTTAATTGCTCCGATTCCAATTCGTAATTGCACAATTTTAAGTACTTTAAATAAACTTCAGTTTTTAACACTTTCAAATTAGAAAATTTCAGTTTTTTGATCTCTCATTTTCAATTTTAAAAGTCAGACTAAGAATTCTATCACAGTTTTTAATGAATTTTTAAAAGTTTGAAATATTGTTCAGTCCTGAAATTGATCAATTTTGAATGTTTCAGTATTAAATTTTCAATTTTGAGTGCTTCATTCCGACGTTGCTTAATTTTTCGTTGAATTTTTATTTACGTAAATGTAAAATTGTTAAATTTTGTAAACTTGTATTGGAAATTTTTAATTAATAAGGTTTTGAAAGTCTTAAATTTATAATTGTATAATATTAAACGCTTCGAATTTGAAGTTGTTCGAGTTGTGAAATTAAACAATTATTTATTCATTTAAGAAATCAAGTAGCTAACTCCCTTTTGCATAAAATTGATTAATTTCGAGTTCTGAATATACTTTTGAATGTAAGCAATAGACTAAATTTTATAATTTGAAACATGTACGAAGTTGTACAATCTTGAACAGTTTAATTCAATTTAAATTATTGAATTGAAAATTGTTTAAATAATAGAATTTTAAATTCAAATAATTTTTTTTTGCATAATATGAATTAAAATTCTGAACATTTATGTAAAAAAATTGTCAGTTCAAGTAAAGTAGCGGCACAGTTTTTACAGATATCATTATATTATTGTATAAAAACAAGTTAAGTAAGGAGGAAACTATTTTTTCTGTGCAGATATTAAACTGTTTTCTTGTTGTTCGTTACAATTTTCTTCTAACATTTTGATGTAGGGAGGATTCTTCTACTATTATTATTTATTATTCTCTTTCGTGTATTAATTTTTAATTTTGTGTTTTGGAATCATGAATCTAGAATTGTAATGTGAAAGTAATTGAATGATAATTAATTTTTTATTGGCGAATATTCACATATTACGATTATTACATAAAATTAAAAAGGAAGTGTGTTTCCAAGTTTTTTAAATTTAATGATGGAATTATACAGGAAAATTTGGAAAATGCATGACGTTGAGGAGGGAGCACAGTGGCGTCAAGAACCGATAGGTTCGATTAAAATGGATGCAAAAACTGTTTGGATAGGTTTTTACTTTTTAGACGACTATTCATAGTTTCAAAAACTACTTACCTGAAATCTTAGTATAGTTTTTGAAACTATGAATAGTCATTTAAAAAACTATCCTAACAGTTTTTGGATCCATTTTAATTTTAAGAAAAATTTAATTTTGATTTCAATAAAAAAATATTACGTAATAAATGGATACCTCCCTTGGGATTTCCTTCAGGAGGAAACTTAGTTTATCTCATACAAGGTCGATTTGCTTTTCCATGTAAAACCTAGGAGCGGCTCATTCGTGGACAAAATGAAATCAATACCTATATGTACGAACTTATAGTTCGTACAGTTTACTTATCGAAGCCAAGGTTGATTGATTTTTTTTCATTAAAGAAAATTTTTTCTAATTCCAACTAAAGAAATTGAAAATTTTTTTAAAGGCTAGAATGAAAACAAAATGTTTATGCTTTTTAAAAGTTGTCTTTATTTCAGAAACTTTGTAACTTGGAAAAATAGTATTTTTATTGTAGCGAGTGCAGTTATTTTTTAATTAAGCTGAGAAGTTTGAAATTTATTGGCTTTTTTATTGGAAGTAGAAAATTATGGTACATCGGATACTAAAAATAGGTTTTATAGTTTAAATAAACTTTAACCAATATTGAATTCGTATCTTTTATTTCAAAATTGTATAGCTTATACTTTTATGATTTTATGATACTTTGAAACATAACTTCATGTGAAGTAAGCTTATCTTTTGCATTATAATAAAAATTAATTATTACTTAAAAAATTCTGTATTAAGAAAGTCGGAATATCCGCATTGCGGTATACCTTCACCATCCTCTGAGTATTTTTGATGCTAATCTAAGTTCTCACCTAAATTTGGTTGAAGTCTGAATTCTGACGATAATTTAATTATTTAATTTTAGATTTTTATTAGTGCAAGAAAATTTTGAGTAAGGTCGTCCTGATTTTTTTGTAGCGTATCTGAGTCTTTTCTTTAATTAATGGATATAATTTTGGAACCACCTTCGATGAAATTAATACTAATCTTATTAAATTAAACTAATAATATTTAAGCTTGAACTATAGAAGAGAAGATAAAGTTATCTCATAAAATTATAAGAAGCCTGACGATATGACATATAATCGCAGAGAGTGTAACTCAAACCTATAAAATTATAAGAAATTAACCACTTACCACAGTCGGCACATTAGTGCGCATGGTTGTTTTGATCATTGATGTTATAACAATCTCCTGCAGCATGCTATACTAAATATATTCTCATCTGAAAGTGGTTATGTTTTTTTTTATAATAAGATTTTAAAAAATATATTTTAAGAATGCAGTTACAAAATTTCTTTATATACATTTCTATTATTGTTATTTGATTATATTTTTTTATCTGTTTTATTTTAATTGTAGCAATACTTGGCAATACTATATATATATGGAATTCTACTCAGAAAAATAATTTTGTTCATTCAAGTCCTTGAACAAAATCGTTTTGTTGACTGCAATTGGATGATTTAAAAAAGAATTTTGAGTACGCGAAAAAAATTTGTCATTAAGTCAATCAAAGTTTTTGGTTGATTCTTTTTTTAATTTTACCAGATATTTTGTTGATTTTACCAAGTACTTTGTCAATTTAACCAAAACTTGCTGAAATTCACCATTCACAAGATTTTACTAAACCAAAATTTTGTGTTGGATCAACCAAATACTTTGTTCTTCATATAATAACCATATGCTATGGTTGAACCAACAAAAATTTTGTTCATTTAACCAAATTTTTTTTCTTAAATGAACTTGCACTTTCAGTAAATTTAAATTAATGTGACCCTGACATACCTGGAATTGTCATGGAATTGTTTTTCAGAATTTAAGTAGACACCTTGTAATTAAAATTACGAATGGATTGCAACAAAAATTATTAGATACATACAGGAATATAAAGTGGCATAAATGTGAACCAAAAGTTATTTAAAAATATTAAAATGCGAAAAAATGTACCAATTGGCTGTCAAGATAAGCTGAAATTTCGTAAATGAACAAAAAATCCATGGTAATTTGTTTATAACACTTGTTCACAATTTTTGTCACTTTTAAGTTGTAAAAAATCGATTTTCTGCAAGGAAACTCCTAACCCCTTTAAGGGTCCTTGTAATTTTGAGTTTTATCACGAGTCAATAATGAAGATTTTTTTTTGCGAATTTTTATAAATTTTACGATGAACTGATTTCCTTTATTCAATTTTTACAAATTTACTCTTAATTTCTGGGTCGGATTCAAGGGGTCGAACACCCTTAATAACGCTATTACGAATGGGGACCATACTTGCTCTGCCCTTATACTTCAAAAACTATTAGCTTGATGTTAGTAAAGTTGTTAAATGACATCTTTGCTGTTTTTTCGAAAGATATAGGTTTTAATTGACCCAAAGTATATAAAATTTGTAAAGAAGATTTTTAAATTGGCATTAGCGTCTATATTTTTTTTATTCTTAAAGAATAAAAAAATTATAATCCTAATTTTAATTAACAAATCTTCTTTACAGAAAAAAAATTAGCTTGATTGAGGCGGTGAAGCGCTCGGACTTCCTACTAGAGGTCCGGGGTTCGATCCCTGAGCCGATACCTATGGAAATTTTTCCATGTACTTTTACCGAGGTTCTGGTGATTCAGATTCCACCTTAAGCTGTAGGTCCCTCCATTATTGCATTACAAAAATGCGCTCCTGACTGTTGATGTAAAATTGTAAAACCGGGATAACTCCGTGCAGAATATTCAGTTTGGCACAAATATCCAACTCAAATGTGCCTTCGACATATTGAGCTGTAACCGTTTCAAGTCTGAGATATAATTTTTTTTTATTCTTGAAGAATAAAAAAATTATACATAGGCTCTAATGCCACTTAAAAAATCTTCTTGACAAACAAAAAAATTAGCTTGATTTTTTAAAACTTGGTATACAGAGTTTATTGAGGCTCCTGAATTCGATTCTAAACTCAAAATTCAGAAATTCAAAATGGCGGTCACAGTATGGCGGATGTAAAAATGTTTAAAAAATGAAGAAGTTTCTATATTTTCATGGAAAATGATGCGATTAGGATGAAACTTACTTCTTAAAAGATTTTTGAGTTTTCTGAGTTTAAATCTAGCCTTTGAATTTCCCAAATTCAAAATCGCGAATCCTGAAGATTTTTGAGGTCGCTGAATTCGAATCTAACCTCAAAATTCAAAATTTTTAAATGGCGAAGCCAATGTGGCGTAAAAGATTTAAAAAATAATGCAATTTCCATGAAAGTCAGTTTATGAAGGTTTTTCAGCTCTCCAAATTAAATCTAAAATCCAAAATGGCGGGCTCAAT
Organism: Melikaiella ostensackeni; assembly: GCA_032362435.1. Taxonomy (NCBI): domain Eukaryota; kingdom Metazoa; phylum Arthropoda; class Insecta; order Hymenoptera; family Cynipidae; genus Melikaiella; species Melikaiella ostensackeni. The sequence goes on along the minus strand of JAUMHM010087474.1, from coordinate 1,352 downwards.
CACAAAAAACGCATGAAATTCACTTTTTGAAGATTTTTAAGGTCGTTGAATTCGAATCTAACCTCAGAAATGTTGAATATTCCAAATGGCAGATCAAAATTTAAAAAACCTTAAGAAACCATTTGGTGATTGTGAATTCTTTTTTGTTAAAGCTCTTCGACTTTAACGTAAACATCTTATTACGTGTCTCGTGTTTCGCAAAATTTTCTAGATTATGTATGTTGAACTCTATAATAATATGTTGTATTTAATGTTGTATTTATTTGTACCTCTTAATTTGTTTAATTAATTACGAGTATGTTTATCACCTAACAAATTAGAATAGTGTATTTATTTATTTTTTTTTTAATTTGAAATTTGATAAAAGTAAAGTTTAATTCATTAACTTGACTTCGGTTTGAGGTGGATAATCTTGTCTTCTTACATTTTATTGCATCTTTTTCGGATCTTTTTCGATTCTTTCATAGTTTAACCGGAAAATGGCACTTTTTAAATAACATTTTTCATGATTAAAATAAAAATTATGCGTCTCATAAAAAAATAGTGTCGAGCAAATTTGTAGACCTTTTTAAGATAAACAATTTTTCTTCTCAACATTTTTTTCGTACTTCATATAGTTTTGTTGTAAAGTGGAATTTTGTTTTTTAATAAAATTTTTGACGATTAAGACAAAAACTATGTCACGGTTAGCCTCGATAAAGTTCAGTCCAGAAGTGCTAATAATACTTTAAACAAAAAGTGGAACGTATTTAAAAGGGAAATTTTTTCATATTTTTCTGTATGTTAATAACTTTTTCGAAGACTGCATTTAACAAGGAGATGATCAGAGTTGCGATTTTTTCTTAAATCTCATAAATTCTTTACTGAGATTCCATTGGATGACTATTAATTTGCCAAAACATTATTTGCCTATGGCGACCAGTTTTCGAGAAAACCGAATTTTATCAACCTTTTTTGAATGAATTGATATGTTTATTTACTAAATTCGCTTGTAAAATTATTTAAATATAACATCTTTCTACCATAAAAGACGTATTTTCAACTAAGATGATGAATCTTCAGCCAAAAAAAAAAATGAATTCTTAACAAAGGAGTTCAAATTTCAACCAAGTAGTTGGTTTTAAAAAAAATGCGAAAAAAATGTGAGGTTACGCTCACATGGCCTTAATTAAACGAATTAAAAATTTTCGAAATTGTGACCATTACAAAGCTTCCTGTATGAGGAAGCAAAAAGTGTGGAACTTCGAAGCTGCCGTATCCAAAGTAATAAAGTTTATGATAACTGTAAAGTTGGTTGTTGGTTGACTTCTCGTGTATATAATTTATTCGTGCCGTGATTGGTCGAGAGCGAA
>JAUMHM010087473.1:0-10343 GCA_032362435.1 Melikaiella ostensackeni | reverse complement strand
CCCCCCCCCCCCCCCCCCCCCCCCCCCCAAGGATTTGTTAAGAGAGGTAGATATTCGAAAAAAAGCTTGAGCAAATATTCTTAATAAATGCCTTCATTAATAAGCATTAGTCACATTAAAAAAACGCCGTCAAAAGAATCAATGCTGCAAAGCAAAAAGAGCTGTAATTTCCGTGTTTCGAGAGATGAAGCTGTCCATTAATGATTCTACATCAAGCTCGTTGACTAAATCTGAGTATACATTAAGAATTGCTAAATGGTTGAAATGATCCTAGGGCATTGTTGAACGTAAATAGTTTTTCAGTCAGCGCACAACTGAAAAGCTTCTTTCATTTGAACATGATGAACCAGGAATGGTCATGAGTAAACGAATAAAACGTACAAATTCAGGTACTAGTCCTGTACACCATTGGTTTTTTACGTAAAAAGACAACGATATCTTTCAAATTAATGGCATCTTTTTCACTTCTTTTAATTATTTGCAAGAACATGTCTCGATTACTGACTAATCTGCTACCATCATATACCGAGTAATTGGCTAACACAGTCTTCAAAGATTTAATTCGGATAACTTATTTGAAAGTGAATTACATGTATGTAAAATATTAATTTGTACTTGAGAAAGTATAAATTAGATACCAGTTCAGATTCGTATCTTGTCAGACAGTACGCTGCAAGTGCAGCAAGATCAAGATCGCTGTCAGCTTGTGAAATTGACTGTAGATCTCGGATTTGAGCGACACGCTTAGGAGAATCTCTGACGAAATTTATCAAGTCTTTGACTAGTCCGATAAATTTTCTGGCTTTAACAACCTCCTCCATAGTATCTTGAACGACGGGGTTAAGGTTGTGTGCATTACAATGCACAAAAAGTGCCCGAGGCTCTTCAGCTTTTACCCTTGCTTGCAGCCCTGAAAGTTTTTCTGACACGTTTGCTACACCATCATAGCATTCGCCTCTGAGTTTGAAGAGTGGCAAATTGAAGCGCAAAAAACATCTTTTACAAGGTTGAGTAATGTCTCAGCTTTTTCATCTGATGTTGCATAAAATTCCATGAAGAATTTAGTAGCCGTGTACATATACATTACGCAGAGTACTGATCAAAATATTCGAGTGGGTAATTACCCACCAATAAATTTTCCGAGTGGGTATACTACCCATAGTACCCGCGTTATCCGCCAGCCCTGTACACCCAACTACAACTTGATGCGAGAAATTTATTCTATAAGTATAAAATCATGTCCAAATTAAGCAGCTAAATCGTCATAAGGTGGAGTATCAACTCATAACGTCAGTCCCACCAAACTTCGGTCATGCAAAGGAAAGTATGAAAACCAAGCTAGAACCGAAGGAGTTATAATCCGTTTGTCTTATACACTGAGGAGGGCACCAGTTTCCTGCAGTTTGGTCTCTAAGATGGAAAAAGACCATTCAATGCTACAAAAATATGACAAATCTCAACCGTCAATAAAAACGTGACAAGCTTAAAAATCTTCATAAATTATCATTATTAAAAACTCAATTTTTAAAAAATCTTAAAAATTTTCAAAACCTTCTACAACTTCCCCATCAATTTCCATAAATTGTCGAAAGTTTCCGTAAATTTCCATACATTTTCGAAAGTTTCCGTAAACTTCCTTAATTTTTTTAAGTTTCCGCCAATTTCTATGAATTTCCGAAAGTTTCCGTGAATTTCCATAAACTTCTTAAAGTTTATATAAATTTCCAGTAATTTCTAAAAAATCCGAAATTTCCATCACCTTTTTTTTCTTTTTTTTTATAACGATGATGTATTCTACGCGTTGTCGACTGCCTTCAAACGAATTTTTGAGTCGTATTTTGAAACCGTAACGCCGAAGTTTTTTATAATTTCCTGCGTAAATTTGGAAAAACTGTCCTCTTTTAAGTTCAGGATCTTGGAAAAAAAATTATGTTTACACAAGACAAAATGCTACAAGTAAAATACTCATCGTAATTTGCGTCTTCAGTAGGAGAAGTGCCCACTACACATAAAAAACAGTATCAATTTCAAATTCTTGAATGTCCAATGGAATGTAGTAAATCTGCGTGAACGCACATGTATAATGGGTTGCAGATCTGCAGGGAAAATACTTTTATAAATTTAAATTACCTACTAAGTGAATTGCTCTCAACCCGAAAAAAACATGGATAGACACTATTAGAAATAAATAATGTAAAGTTCTATTTCACTAAAGTTGAACTATTAATAAGAAATGTTTGTCAAATTCTGCTGCAGTGAGTTATAGTGACTCATGACTATTAATCAGTCAGTGGGAGCATTCAAAAAATTACGAATCATCAGGAAGACGGGTGGCGGCAGAAGTTGAAACAAAACAAAGTTTGATACTTATGTATGAGTGAATGCTTCCTAAGTAGACAGCCTATCTTTAAGAGAAGAAAAAACATTTTTTTATATCATGAAAGTTTTCCATTTATGTAAACATAATTGTGTCCACATTGAAAAAAGTGGGGCCAAGCCTAATTTTAGAAAAATAATTGTTTAATACTTTCGAATATTTTAACACCTTGCAAAAATCCTAGCGGGAAGAATGTGGAAGAGATCCATCCTTGGGTAGCCTCGCGTGCTCAAGACGTGGTTGGAGCGATATTATAATGCAGATACGCCGGGAGGGAATATCAATTTTTGGAATTAAATCAATTCTCGGAGAGATTCTGGGATGGTTTATGCAGCCAGACTTTTGATATATAGTGGGCGTTTCTACGAAGTTTCATTTTTAGAAAAAAAAACTTCAAAATTTTGAACTGCATTAGGCATTAAAAATACAGGAAGAAATTTGTTTAGATGGGTCACTTGGTGCTCTATAACATTTCTGATACTTCAGATACTTCCCACTGTAGTTGAAACCTTGAAATTACTAAAGCTATTTATATAAACAGTTATTATTGCATTCACATCGTTTATGATGGAGGGTATTAGATTTATATAAATTTGGCCCTATCCCGTTTTCATCAATTCTCGACGTTTTGAAATCCCCTGAGGCAGGAAAAATGGTTTTCACGTAAATGTCTGTCTCTCGGTTTGTCTGCCTGTCTATCGGTCTGTCTTTAGCCGGACGATGCGATAAAATTCGAAGGAATTTTCTCATTTAAGTTTCCTTTTGCACACTGTTTCATGGTCTAAAAACACGGGTCAAGTCTCATAATGTAAAATGTCGATTTCCTATTTAAACTATACTCAAACAATGTCGAGCGCGAGGCGCGAGTGTCGTGATGAGAATGTATTCCTCGAACCCGAAGGAATTTTGATAAAGTTATGTCTACATCGTCACTTAATGCTTAAGCATAAAAACAATTTAGTTGAATCATCAGGACCGAGCGCGAAGAGCCAGACTCATTAAGCGCACCCCGGGCGCACTCAAACTTCGCGGGAAGTGCGGCACGCGTGGCGCGCGATGAGAATGTGTTCGCTCAGCGGGCAGATTTTTTAAATGTAAAAACCGCTTGATTTTTAAGGCGCACCAATGCATCAAAGTTAGTAAAAAATTTAGTACCGTCTTGATGCGCGTAATTTTCACAGCTGCAGGATAGGATTATTCATGCTGTGCGGACATTTTCGCTACAATTTTGGACTGGACATTTTAGCCCTAAATTAGATATAAAATTATAAATATCACGCGCAGTGCAATTAAAATTTTTTTCTTCGTTGCAGTATGACTTGTATTTTAAGTGTAAAATTTTCCAATATAAAAGCACGGTGACAGAAAAATCACACTTTTGTGGAAATGTCCATATACGTGTTATGCGCTACAGGAATCAGAGTAATCAAGCGTTGAAAGTTCATCCATATGTCCATCCTTAACGCTGGTTATAGGCGAAGCGCAATTTAACTTTAAAGCGAGCGAGTTTATAAAGTTCCAAAGTTTCAAATGACAGTACCCTGAGAGAATACATACATATATAAGTCTGTCGTGGGACATACTAAATGTTTAGGTGTACCGGCACTTCCCATGGCATTCCCATGGGCGCATTATGTTTATCTGTTTGTAGACTGAGACTATTTTCAAAAACCTTTTTTTGCGTTTCTTAATATTATTTTCAACTTTTAGGTGAAATGCGAAAAAGAACATCAATTCTGTGACAAGTAGTAAACCAATCACTCTAATTATCAGACAAATTACACAGAAAAAGAATACTTTTGAACTTTGTGGCTGGTATAGTTTTCAAGTGGTTAAAGTTTGATTTTTGATGTGCAAACATCTTGAACCTCGATATGGACAGTTAGGCCTGAGCCAGCGCATTAAATTCTTTGAGTCCCGAAAAAGTGTAACGCATTGAGTTCTTTAGTCTTTACACCGGACGCTAGGAACGGACGTATACACACATCTTCCTCTCATCGCTCCAGCTGCGCTTCGTGCGTCATGATGAAATAATATATGAAATCTTTGTGAAATCTTTTGAAATCACAACAAATTTCTTGAAATCTTTGTAAAATCTTTGTAAAATCTATGAAATCTTTCTGAAATCTTTGACATTTTTGTGAATTCTTTGATTTACGTATGATTTTAGTCAAAGTTAACGTTTGTTTGAAACCTTTAAAGTATTTTGCAATCTTTTGGAACCTTTGTGAAATCTTTGAATTCTTTGTGAAATATTTTGAAATATTTTTAAAATTTCACAAAGATTTCTTCATTTTTTGATTTGTGTAAGAGTTTAGTTTAATTTAACGTTTATCGAATTTTTCTGGATTTCCGAAATCTTTTAGAGCAGACCCGGGCAGGGCAGAATGTAACCGAATTTTCAAGTTTATATACTGAATTTCTGGAATATTCAAGAAATTTCAAGACTTTCCGAAAATAATCTGGAATACTTTAGAATAATTTAAAAGTTTCTAGATTTATTTATTTTATTTAATATTTCTTCCTTATTTACAAGAAGCTTTTTATCAATTTGTATTTCCATCCATATAATTTTTACAAGCTTAATTAACTTTACTTATGTATTTCTACTTTTTTTCTCTGCGTTAATGGCAAAATATGTATTAAGGAATAATGACATGAATCCAATGCAATGGAATCTGAAGAAGAAATTTTTTCAAATCAAAAGCCTTGACGCTGGATTGAACTTTGAATGTCCTAATTGCAGTGCTTCTCCAAAAGGAGCATTCTGATTCTGTGATAGGATCAAATCTGATTTTGTGGGATGACTATTAGAGGGCTCCTTTGTTCACCACTATACGATTGACCTTATTTCTCGATACAAAAGATATACAACTATATTATAACGAGATTTATAACTATTATACTGTATTACTATAACGATCATCGTTAAATTGTTCAGTCACAGCGGTTTCACATTTCTAACTGAGCAAATTGCTAGCATAAAATGAACTTTGAAAAATGCAGATTTTAGGTAACAATATTTCCATGGAAGCTTTTAAGTACCGAAAAAAAATACTTTATTGCATTCATTGACCGGTCTCGCGCGGTATCAAGCATTCTTGCAACCCACAGGGTGTTGAGAGACACCCAAAAGTGGCTAAAAACCAACTTCAAAGTTTTTGGTGAAAGACTTATTCTTCATAATGTAGATGAGTTGAAGCAACTTTTTTCCGAATATCATGATCTTTTAACAAGTCCCATGTTTTTTAGAATGCTATGAAATAAAGAAATGTTTTCTTTTTAATTTCAGTTTTTTAAGAAATTGGTTCAAAAAACTTGTTCATAATATTATGAATTCAAATGTTACATTTTTTTTCTCATTTGAGTAGTCATATTTGCAAATGAAGTTAAGCGCGCATATACACGGTGTTTAATTTGAAATTATCGAAATTTACACTTTTTCTCGAAAACGAAGCGAGATATGAAAAAAATTTAAGAAAGAAAAATTCTACCTTGGAAAAATTGCAACAAAAAAATTCCCACAATAATTATTAGTCTCACTTCATTTTTTTGAAAAACTTGATTTTTCGATTTCATCATAAATTTCTTCTTTTCTTATTTCTTGTTCTCGATATAATTATTTTGAGTAGAAAAACTAGGAATGTACTCTTATCCATATGTTTTTCAACAATAAAAACTTTTTGTCATAAGCCGATAACATTTTTGAAATAGAAAAGTATCTTCTAACAATTCGAATAATAATAGTATCTGTTCTGTTTTTTTCTCTAGTATAAAACAGTGAAAAACGAATTTTTACATCTTATAATCGAAAAATCAATTTAAAAAAAAAAACGAAGTGAGGCTAAAAATGATTAAGGGGGTCTTTTTGTTGCAATTTTTCCAAGAAACAATATTTCTTCCTTGATGTTTTTTAATATACCGCTTCGTTTTGGAGAAAAGTGGAAATTTCAATTCATTGAAATTAAAAATGGATTTTTTCAAAAACAGCTCCTACGAAGATTTTGTTTTTCATCTATAAACAACCTAAACTATGAGACGCTAGGACTCACAAATATCAATCACCCCGAAATAAGGGCTCCAACATAGCACTACAACCTACACGTAGTAGATCCTGGATACTAACATTTTTGAAATAATAACTTTTAACGTCAAAATTGAAGTCAGCGATCTCAAAAACCCTGTTATAACAAGTTTCATACAAATCTGATGAAATCTTGAATGTTTGCCAATTTTCAATGTCTCTCAACCCACTGTGCAACCTTTGAAAATCAGAGACTTTTCATACACTTTCTATAAGACATTAGTTTAAAAATCTAAAAGAAATGGGATGTAATTTTTACATTAAAAGAAACGATTCTGAAGAGAGCAGATTTTGAAAAAAATAAAAATAAAATTGATATACATATATGGGATATTTCATTTCCCTTCCACCCATGTAGAAATTGCGATCGATCTGATGGGTCGCTGATCGGGAAAAATTTGAAAAAGCCTGGCTAGTTCTGTAATTTTTTTTGGCGAGCTCTGTCTAGAACTTCTAGCAGAGTCCCAACGGGAATATCCTCCCACCGCCTGTCTAGACGCTTTTTTCCGGTACGCTCAACATTCAAACGTGAAATAAATATATGTGAAAAACGATTTGTAAAGAACAAAATCAATAATAATATTTGAAAACATACAAATTTTGGATACACAATTTCGAATGTTTATATTTATTGCTTACAAAGCGTTCTTTTGCATTTTGTATCACACAACACGTTAATGTTGAAAATTTACATTCAACTATGACAATTCATTATTTTCATTATTTTCCACTGGTTTTCACTTACACAGTACAAATTTAGCAGTTTCCTTCATTTCTTATATATTAAAAATAATTTTTTCTTTATTTTAAACAAAATGACGTTATTGTGACAGGCGAAAAAATTAATTAATTATAATTTGTTGTAGAGGTGGGATTATATTGAACCTCAATCGTAAATGTTTTCAGTATATCGTTCCATCGACAACATCATCTATGATGACAAATTTCATATAAAACATATATAAGAAATAAAATTCACTGAAGAGGGCCACTATCGTGTGCCGAAACGTCTGAAGCAATTTAAATTGTATTAAATTATTGGACCCTAAAGCCAACTCGATCACCAAAAATTCCAAAATAAAATATAATTTGTTGGTTGTATTCACGCACCCTATACATATGTTAGATAGAATTTAACAAAACTATCACTTACACTTTATTTAATGAAAATTTAGGTTGTATTATTTTCATTAAAAGCACGTGTTTATAAGTGCTAAACACTTGGATGCTTCGGATGACAATAGTTTGCTGTTTGCTGTTAGTTTGCTGCCATGTGCAATTTGGGCAGTCATTCGCCTGTTCACTAAACTATAATTTATAGTGAATGCAATCTTCTGAAGATGGCACTGCAGTATATATAATGCAGCGTCATCTTCACAAATTTCAACTAAGGTATGCTGACTAAGGCCCGACCAGTTCTTGACTAGAACTTACTAGTCCAGTCGTCCTAGTGAGTTTCTGGCCACTGCCCTAGTTGAAGTGGGGACAAATGGGGTGATTTCTACATGGGCAGTTACAGTGCACCAGTTAACAACTTCTTGTCAAGCCAAACTGTAATTTTGGGCTTCTTTACACTTCTGGAAGTCAACAGTCCACAAGCGGAAGTTCGTAACTCACGATAGTAAACTAATTTCCCGCCAACATCCGTTAAATCGTGAATAACGAGTTTGTGAGCCGTTGTAGTGTACGCGAAATCGCGTCGCGTCGTAAACTTGAAGCATATGGTTTCCACTATTTTGCAAATTCTGCATATTGTGTGACACGAGTCAAAAAGTTTGATTCACTCTTTTATAGTCTTTCACGTTTGAATAATGCTTCTAAAACCAAGAATCGTTTAAGAAATCGTAATGATCCCCACTTCTGTGAGAGGAAATAATTTTTTTATAACACCCACCTCTAAAGTTGCACTTTGTGTTCCTTTAAATAATATGTGAAGTGGCTCTTTCAACACAGTGGTGTCACAATGTGTAGGCAAAATAAAAAATGTTCGAGTATACATGCCTGGTAAAATTTTTTTTTTATTAATTTTGCCGCTAGGTGTTAGGAGACTGCTAATGATATATTAAAAAGAAATTTGAGTATACAAGTTCGGCAGAATTTTTTTGTTTAATTCTTCCGAAGTCGTATAATATTGGCGGGATCCTAAATAACTTCTAGTGTCAATAATGACAAAATTATTTGCAAATTTGTCACAAAAAACTTTCTTCGTCGTGTGTTGCAAAAATAGCGTGTGATACACGTGTTAGCACACACTTGTATCATAAAATAACTGAAATTTAAGTAAAAAGAGCTTAGCCATATAATACCTCTGATGTAGAAAATTTGTCACATCGAAAAACTGAATTTTTTTCAAGTTATCCATGGGAGAATACAAGAAAAAATTTAAAGGTGACAAAAATCTCTCAAGCCTAAAACAGTTTACGCATACGCCCGACATGAAAACGTTGCTACTTCACACATTGGGTTTCAATGATCGCTTTCTACGTAAGACTGGACGTTACAATTCACTTTTATTATTTAGGATTATGAATAGTTCAATAAGAAAAAATCCTATTTTTTAAGTTTTTTGATATGAGTTACATGACTGAAAGTTTTTCCTTTGTACACATTTGATTATTAAAATATTTCAATAAAAACTGATCACTAACCAATAAAAAGAGCATTTTACGAGGAAATGGAGAAGTAAAAATATTTATTAGTTACCTAATGATCATTTTGTATTTAAATATTTCGATACTAAATTTGGTGCAAACAAATATTTTTTCAACTTATATATCTTGGATTAAACCGAACACAAAAAAATCCTAATGTGCGGGGGTTTACAATTGAGTTTGTGTCCTATGATTAGTAAAAGATTAAGAGCTCAATTTTTTCGATTATAGTTAATTTAATTGAGTTTTCTTCCCATATAATGATAAATTTATAAGATTTTTATATATTCTTATAATTTAAATAATAGATAAGTATACGTTTGATGCACGGTGCTAGAAAAATTAGGACAAAAACATGATTCATGTGCTGAAAAGCACAACTATAATACGACGTGAAGCTGAAAGGTACACGGGCCACAAATTCCATATTTCTAACACCGACGAACAGGCTCTAGGAACTCTTCTGAATTATGAGCGTTACGAGTACATTGCTCGTTCTAATTCAATTTCAGCTGATTTAGACCCGAGGCTTCGTATCAGTCGACGAGTTAATTAATAATTTAGAGTGACAGTGCCTGCGAGCTCTACTTGCTTTGGTATTATCTTATTATGAAAGTTATAAGAGGTTTGCATCCTAAGGACTCCTATTTAGCTGTCTCGACTAACGTGACCTTCACCTTGTTTTCAATCATACTTAAACTTCTCTCTGAATATAAAATATTTAAATGTAAACTCTCTTATAAAATTGTAGCGCCACTAATAATAATTTTGGAATGACTAGTAGTCTTCAAAGTTTCGCGGACGAAACTCTCACCATATCTAGAAATACGCATTTTTAAGTTATGACCTTCATATTATGCATGAAGTATACTTCTCGCAGAAAAAAAATATAGAACTTCTGTCAAAGCAATGATTTTTTTGGCGGGGGGATGGGCGATGAGGGGAGGGGGGTGTTGTGGGGAATGTGGGTGGAGAAGGGACGAGAAGGATAGAGACGGTGAGGTATGGTGTGGTTGAACAGATGGTAAGGAGCAGTGGCGGATTTACCATATAGGCAACATAGGCACGTGCCTAGGGCGGCAAAATTTCCTAGGAATTTGAAAAAAAAATTCAAAAATTTTCATCTATTGAATTGCTGAAAGAACTGAGAAGCAACCAACTGTACACCGTTTATCCAAATGTTGATATCGCATTGCGGATACTTGTTTGTACTCCGATATCTAATTGCAGC
>JAUMHM010087472.1:0-10344 GCA_032362435.1 Melikaiella ostensackeni | reverse complement strand
ACACACACACACACACACACACACACACACACACACACACACACACACACAAATCAAAATTCAACGTACATATTTATGGCGCTCGCAGACAGCACGCATTCGTACACACCTCTAACAATAATCAAAAGTATCCGTGATCAGAACAAATAGCTGAGACTAATCTTACGTAGATTAGAATCGTGCATTTAATACTGTTGTCACAGTGGAGAAATGCGAAGAGTATTCCCCTGTAAAAGTTGCTATAAGAAATAGAAAAGATCTGCTGAAGCCTCGGTGGCGTAATTGGTTAACGATCCACTTACGTATAGAATAAAACATCATTTAATTTATCAAATGCCTTTTGCGCTTCTATATTCCATTAAAAAGTAATATTCTTTTAAGGCAACTCTGTTAGTGGTTCAGCAGTACGAGCAAAGTTAGCAACGAATCATCTATAATATTCTGCCAACCTCAAGAACTATTTAAAATTTTTACGCGCTTTTGGTTGAGGAAAATTTCGAACAGCTTTCAACTCTTCCGGATCTGGTTTGAACTCCCTCTCAGAAATTATATAACGTAAGTATTCAATTAACTTCTTTATAAAATAGCACTTGTCCGCTTGGAGTATTAAACCTCTTGTTTTGAGTCACCCTAAAAGTTTATTATTCAATTTTTCCTGATGTTCTTTCAATGATCGTACAAAAATGACGATGTCATCCATGTACAGGAATAATTCTACACCTTGCGATCCCGTTAAGACCCTATCCATTAGCCGTTGCAAGATTGCAGGCGCAGTTTTTAACCCAAGCGGCATGCGTTTGAATTCATAATGCTCGAATGGTGTCGAAAACACTGTCTTATGTCGACCGCCAGTGTGCATTTCAATTTGGTGGAATACGCACGCAGGGTCAAGTACACTAAAATATTTTGCACCCTCAACTGGTCCAGTATGTCAGCTGTAATATTTGAAAGGAAACACTATAGTCAAATCATATATCATTTATTACAAAAAAAAAAAAACTTGCCAGAGACTACACACATTCCCAGTGTGGCATGACCAGAATGGCGACTGATACTGGCTTGGCTAGCCAACGTGGTACTCAATCACTGTTACTAGCTAGGGGATATATAAAGTTTCTACAACTATCACACCTTCCCTTTTACAAAAGGTCTTACACAAGTTCATATCAAGATTTATAAAAGTCATTAAATCTAACAGGCTTATTCACCCTGCGTCCGCTTCGTGTAACTCTAACATTAGGCTCAATATTGTTTTCGATTCTTAACTCAACCCTGGTATCATTGTTCTGTTCCACCCGGTTATCATTAATAAGAAGTCTCTCACGATCATTTTCAATAACCCTGTTCTCATTATTGTGTTCCGCCCGGTTATCATTAATTTGTAATTTCTCTCGATTATTTTCAATATCAATTTCATCATGGGCATCCTGTTCATCACCTCTCCTAAATGTGTTGAAAAATTTTCTCAAATGGATTGAACTTCGTCTTACAATATGCTCATTTTGATTGTCTACTACATAAGATCTAGGATTGATGAGCTTATTCACAATCTGCGCAGATTCACATTTTTGCTTAGTTCTATTATATAAGACTGCATTATCACCTACATTTAGATTCTTTTTTGGTCTACAATTTCTATCATGATAATGTTTATAAATACTTTGACGTTTTTCCATCTATTGATGAGCCTGTGACTCAACTTTTGTCTTAAATAATTCTGAGTGTATAGGTAATTTTGTTCTCGTACGTTGGCTAAAAAGTAGGGGAGACTGGGGCAGGTGCGCCATAGGGGCAAGTTCGCCACCTGTGTTTAAATTCAAACAGAAACGAGGTATAGCGCCATCTATACCATATGATGTAATGTTAATAGCATCTTGTGTGGTCAGTGTAATATACGCACCGACGCGTGAAATGCGTGGGAGCCTTCACAAAAAAATCATTTTTGAGAGGTGTAGATAAATTTTCTTAATCATCATTTATTTGCATTAAATACTTCTTAACTTTCTCTGATTTTCAAATGGCGAGTGTTTTTCTATTGCAAATACTCATGGCTGTGAGATCTCGTGTGTAAAATTTTTTCGACCTCACTTTTTGCATTTATTTCTCAAATTAATGTTAAAAATTTTCGATTGGGGCAAGTTCACCCACCAAACTACGGGGCAAGTTCGCCCACCACTTGAGCTCTTTCACACCATTTTTTTTGTTTCAGTCAATATATTCACCTGAAAAACAATGCGCCATTATAAGCGTAAAACTACCTGAAATGTTCTTGAAACTGATGCAACGAAAACCAGCAACTCACCTGTACATTTAAGGACCTCAATCAAATCCTCGACGACATACCACTTTTTGAACGCCTCGGGACTGAGAAAATATTATGTCTTAACCCAGAAGACGTTCGACCTTTACTTAAAGCACCTGCTAGAAAAGGAAACGCTTCTAAACGTGGCAGGAAGACAAGAACAACAACGATTTTGACTGACTCGCCAGTAAGAAAATTTCTTCAAGCTCAAAAAGAGGTTAAAAGGCAGAAGATGGAAAAAAGCAAGAAAAGAATTCTCGAAAGGGCAAAGCGCGTGCCAGAAGTCCGAAAAAATAAATAGCTGCTTAAACTCATGTAATAGAAAATATAATCTAAACTAATTTTTGAATGGACAGTTGAGGATCAAACTTTAATTAATTATTTCGGACTGTGATTCATCATTTTAATCGAATATATAATATCTTTACTTCACTATGACAATGAATCTGAAAAAAACTATGGCGAACTTGCCCCAAAGGGGGGGTGGCGAACTTACCCCGCACTCAAGGTCAGTTCGCCCACTTTGCATCTGCTTGGTTAAAGGTTTCCGAAACTTGAGCTTGCAATCTAAATGGGTTTAAAAAATTCATGAACATACTGGACCTGTTGCATCCGAAAATTTATTAATTATGGTAAATTGGAGGGAACTTAATCAATTAATCAATAGCTGGTTGCTTGAATAATAAATACTTGTGTGCAAGTATTGATAAATTTTATGCGTCAATTTCCTGTTCCATTATTTCAGGGCTTTTCTAAATGCTGTTGAGCTGGGACCGTTTAAGTGTTATGGTAAAATAATATTTCGACACATATTTATACATGGCACATTTATCAATATTTGTAAGAACACAGGTTATATATATAGCACATATAAAATATTGTTGTCTGTGTATAGTGTAGTGTGAAAATTGACGATACTTTACATTACCAGATTTACGATGCTACGATGACAAATTCTTGTCCGAATGGTTACACTTAAACTACTCTCATTTGAGAGGCATCAATTTTAATTTGAATTTAGGTTAGTCACTTTATTTTATCAAATTTACAGGTAATATCTCCGGATAAAATGAGATGACACGAAAAAAGCCGAGATATTGGATATTACCCTACTAAAGGGCTTTCGTTCCAATCTAGGAAGTACTTACTTCCCCGCGTGCTTTTGAATTTGAATTTTTTTATTTTAAGTCAGAACCGGGAATTAGGAAACGAAAGTTTAAGAAAACAATCCAATCCGCAACCGAATGATGACCTATCATTTATGGTTTCACTCGTTTCTAAGGCTTATTGAACTTGTTATTTTTGCAACTATTGCGTTCTTTTTCCTAAGACTATAGAAGTTGAGAAATTTGGAAGTCCGCTTATTGCAGCCATTCCGATTTTTTGTATAATAACCTATAGTTCTCGTAAAGGGTTATCATTTATTAAAGGTACAATTTATTTCTTTAGAGTTTTGTAGATTAAGTTGTACCTTAATTAATTTCTGATTGCATTCACTGCTGTTGCTTACAGTTCTGAATTGAGTGATACCGTAAATGGCATCGATTTAGAGGAGTGCTTTGAATTCTTGTATTTGTGTTAGACTTTCTAATTTGTTCAATCTCGCTTCGTCCGACGTTCACGGTTTCTTATAACACTTTTAATTTTACAATTTAGGTTTATCTAATAAAAGCTATTCTGGACCTTTATTAATTGCACTCTGTTTCATTAACCCTTTTCTTCCCTAATTCTTCTTTTGACTAAAGATATTTTACTATTTTACCGTATGGTGACTTGTGTGAGTGTGTGCATCAGCGCCTCACCAAGTTAGCGTCTCATGTATGTATATGTGAGAGTTGACACCGTGCGCCTCACACATGCTGGCCTCGTCGCGTATCGACTACAATTATTTCTACCATTTCTTATGACTAGCTTATTTATCCATTTGATTATATTTTAATTAACTTATATATACATATAACGGTATCCCCTGTGAGACCGATCATCAAAACATTTTGTTAACAATTTCTTACCTACCTGAACCGCCCGTTCAGCTCAACCATTGCTTCTTAGATAATACGGAGAACTTGTAACAATATTAAAGTTCCACTGTTGGGCGAATAATTTAAATTCCTTGGAGCTGAACGGTTGATTATCACGAATTACAGTTTTTGGTATTCCATGCGTTGCAAATACTGTCTTAAGAGTTAAAATAAGTTCATACGCAATCTTGTTTTATTATATTTAATACTTCTAACCATTTAGAGTAATAGTCTTGTACTACTAGGTAGTTTTTTTCCGCATATTCACGAATATCACAAGTAATTTTATTAAACGGAACGTCAGGTATATCATAGGTTATTAATGGCTCCTTACTATTTAAAGATTTATACTTTCCACAAGTAGTACATTTCAATATCATATTCTCAATTTCATTCATGAGACCTGGCCACTAAATTACTTGCCTTGCTCTCCATTTAGTTACTTCAATTCCTAAGTGAGATTCATGTAGTAATTTCAGCACTTCTTCTTGCAACGATTTGGGAACAATTAATCGATAATTAAAAAATACTAGCCGATCCTGAACACTTAATTCATTTTGGTATTTGAAGTAGAACTCAACGTTTTCTTTAACTTTTTATTTACTCTTTAGCCAACCGTTGGAATAATAGTACTTAATTTGTTTCAAAATGGGATCTGATTCCATCGCTTCTTGAATTTCTTTCTTCTTTTTATCTGAAATATTTAAACTAGTACTAATTGAATGTACTACTTTTGAAATCCATTTATTATCATCTATTTTTTCCTGTAAGTAAGATCTTGACAGTAAACCTGCAACATGCATGAGTTTACCTGGGACATATTTTGCAGTTATGTCATATCTGAGAAGCTGCATTTTTATTTGCTGAAGACGAGGAGAAGCTATGTTCCCAACATTCTTTATGTTTAACAAATTTACAAGTGGTTTGTGATCGGTTAATACAGTAACTTTGCGACCATAAATAAACTGATGATATTTATTAGTAGAAAAGACTATGGCCAGTAGTTATTTTTCTATTACTGCATAGTTTTTTCAGTCTGACTTAAACTTCTAGACGCAAAAAAACAGGCTTTTTATTTTAGAGTAAGCAAGAACCTAGACCAGATTTCGACGCATCAGATTGCATGAAAACTTCTTTATTAGAGTCATAATTTGCAAGAAAAGGTGCATTTTTCATAGACATTTTTATTTCATGTAATACTTTAGAATGCGATTCATACCACTGAGATTCAACTTTATCTTAAAGTAGTTCCCTGAGTCGGGCTGTTATTTCACTTAAATTTGGTATGTACTGTCTCACATAATTAATAGTTCCTAATATTTTTCGTACCTCAACTTTCGACTTAGGTTCTTTGATCGCATCAATTGCTGTAACTCCTTCCAGGTCAATTTTCATGCCTTCTTTTGAGAAAACATGGCCCAGATATTTTACTTCAGAAATTATATACTGAATTTTATTTGGATTGAATTTAGTTCCTAACTTACGAGCCCTGCAAATAACCTGAAATCATATTTTATCATGTTCTTCTTCTGTTCCTGCTGCAATACAAAGATCATCAAAATATACAGTGACACCCCGAATGTCTCCAAATTGAGTGCTAAATGTGCACAGATCATTTGATTTTTCATTTAATTCAACATGCCAAAATCCGTCTTTTATGTCTAAAACAGTGAAAGTAGTTTTCTTACATACTTTTTCGCTTATTTCTTCTACAGTTGGTATTAGTACAGTATATTTTCGTTTTATCGCTTTATTTAGGTTATTTGGGTCTAGGCAGAGTCTTAGCGATTTATCCGGTTTTTCAATAATTACTAAATTACTAATCGACCCACTAGGTTCATTGACTTTAGGAATCAAATTATTTTTGTGCAACTCCATGAGTTTATTTTTCAGTCCTTCTTTAATTTCAAGTGGTACTCTATTGGGTGGTGTAGCTACTGGTTCACAGTTGGGATCTACTTCTATAGTGCACTTTTCTTCGAACCTGCTTCAACCTTCAAAAATATCTCTATTTTCCTTTATAAATTCGTCTTTGTTCATAACTTTTTATACAAGAGCTACTCTGGCAATTAGATTTAATTTAACATAAGCTCCTCATCCCAAAATTGGGGTTACTTTTTTGTCAACTATTTTAAAATCATCATATATTTCTTTATTATTTACCCTACATTTTTATTGTACTATGCCACGTGGTTGAATCTTAAATCCTCCAAAAGTCTCTAATATTATATTTGTTTGCTTTACTTTGAACTGTTTGTTTACCTTCTTGAAAAAAAATTTGGCAATATGTTAACTTACGCCCTTGAGTCTAACTTAAAACGAACATTAGTGTCTCTACTTTGACTATTCCAGTCCACATGTTAATACTATTAACTTTCACTGTACGTACCGATTCAAAAAACAAATTACTGGCTTCCAAATCAGTTTCTTCAGATATTTGTATTTTCCTGACTCCTTTGACTCGACATGCTGCTGCAAAATGGTTATTCTTTTAACATTTGCTGCAGTATTTTCCAAAGGCTGGGCACTGTCGCGGACCATGCCATCTTAGACAACTGTTCTTTCATGAAACGTTCTGGCTCGAGACTTGGACTTTTCCGACGCTCGACAATAATTAATAGCTTTTTGCATGTCCAAATCATCTACTTGTAGTAATGTTTCTTGAATCGATGCATCGTTTGTACCCATCACTATTCTATCTTTTATCATCTGATCATAATGAGTTCCAAATTCACATTTCTGTGGTATTAGTTTAATATCTGTTAGAAACTGCTTAAACTGTTCATCTTTCTTTTAATTCCTTTTATAGAATAGGTACCGTTTATACACAATATTTTTCTTTGGTACACAGTATGCTTTAAAGGCATCACTCACAGCTTTCCTTACTATTTTCTCTGCTTCAGTGAGGTTAAATGTATTGAAGAGTTCAATCGGAACTTCTCCGATAAAATTTAAAAAACATTGCAACTTTTGTTTCTTCATCTTTTGTTGCTTTCTCTGGAGCTTTCATAAATATTTCATGAGATTGTTTAGATTGCCTCCAGTTTTCACTGGTATTTCCTTCTACCGCTGAAATTTTAGGTGGTTTAAAAATTATTCCAAGAGACTAGGCACATTCCCAGTGTTGCATGACCAGAATGGCGACTGATACTGGCTTGACCAGCCAACGTGGCACTCACTCACTGTTACTAGCTAGGGGATATATAAAGTCACTATATGAAACGTAGTTCACTAAAAAGCCAACTATTATAAGAAAATTTCGAACAGCTTCCAACATTTTCGGATCTGATTTAAACTCTTTCTCAGATATAATATAACCTGAATATCCAATTACCATCTTTAGAAAATGACACTTGTCCGCTTGGAGTATTAAACCTCCTGTTTTGAGTCGCCCTAAAAGTTTATCCAATTTTTTCTTATGTTCTTTCAATGATCGTACAAAAATAACGATGTCATCCATGTACAGGAATGATTATTCATCTCGCGATCCCGTCAACACCCTATCCATCAGCCGTTGGAAGGTTGCAGGCGCATTTTTTACCCGAACAGCATGCGTTTGAATTCATAATGCTCAAATGGTGTAGAAAACACTGTCTTATGTCGACTGCCAGTGTGCATTTCTATTTGGTGGAATACGCACGCAAGGTCAAGTAGACTAAAATATTCTGCACCCCCAGTTGGTCCAGTATGTCAGTAACGTTAGGCAGTAGGTAAGCGTCCCATATACTTTTTTTTTTAAATTCAATTTCCGGTAATAAACAATAACCATTCGCCAATGCTTGTTACCCTTAGAATCGGCCTTTTTTGAGACCATCATACGAGAGAATTATAAGGTGACATTGAGGTCATGATTCCGTCATTCTCAATATGCTCCTTAGTTTGTTTAGCTATTTCTTCTTTGTGAATTTGTAGTGGTCTGTAAACTTCATCATTCACAGTTTGATTATCATTTTATGAAATTCTATCTTGAACTAGTTTAGTACTACCTAATTTATCTGCTTTCAGTTTCAACTGGAAGGAATATTTTTTTATAGACTGCAAAGGATTCTTTTTCTTCTTTATGAAATTCTTGCATTTTAAAGTCGATTATAATTCTTCTATTCTAGTGTTAATAACAGCAAATGATCTCCTTACGAATTAGATTTTTTGCAATCGCGAATAGCTGGTTCGACAATCTCCAATTCTTCAAGCTCAATAGGAGGTACTATCAGCTCAACATTCTCAGAATTGATAATAATGCCAATTACTTTAAATTTATCTCTTTTAGTGTTACTAGAGCTTCTCCTAGAAAAATATCGCGCCCTGAATTAATTTGAGGCCAATATCCTTTAAACAAAAGGAAATTCCCCAATACCATGAATTAATTTTTTCTCTTTCCGGTTTACCACTGAATCTTCCAAAAGCGGCATCCCAAGCATCCCACCATAATAAATGGCAAAATGATTTGGAACTACTTGAAATAAACATATTTTATTATTAATTTCGAGTTTCACTTCTCCTAAACTTATTATTCCTAGTTTATTAATTATATAAATTATATATCTAACTGTAACGTCCATCGGTATTCTAGATTTTATCTTTTTACGTTTTATTATATTAGGCTCGGCCCCAGTGTCTACCATGAAATCGCCAATATTGGCTTTTAAATTTTTACTTGCTAATTTTATGACCAGAGAATTTTGTTTTTGATCCGTTTTAAAAATTAAAATAATTCTTTTGATAAGGGCACAATTATCGTGTTGCTCATTGCTGCATCAACTCAATGGGTCTACTTCCCATTTAAATTATCATTTTTTTCACCTCTCGCATTTTCAATACGTGTTGCTCTTATTCCACAATCCTTATATTTGTGGCCCGGATTTTCGCAGCAGTCACAAATAATCTGATTATCAGTTTTAATAGGCTGAAATTCTACTGTGCATAATGGCCCGTCTTTTTACACTTAAAAGAAACATTGCCCTCGACCTTAGCAAGCCTGGCACACTTACGTCAGTGGCCTTTTCCTTCTCAATGGTGACAAGTCAAACTCGACCACGTGGTGCTAGATCCTCCTGCATGTGGATCATTTCTCCTCCACCCTGACCGTTGCTTCTACCAGACCCATCCACGCGCCTATTCCAGTGACCCCCCTGACTTCGCCGGCTGCATAGGCCTGTGCCTTGCTGCGATACGGAGAGTTTAGATACGGAGTTTTAGGTCTTTCTAATCTAACTCTTAATGCCAGCTCCCTTTTGAGCCCTATGACGAAATTCGCGCCGATGCAACTATCCCTCTCGCAACATCAGACGAATTTTTGTCTTGGATAAACTGAAATATTTTCTCCACTCTCACCATAGTCAATTACCAATTCTTTTTGCTTTTGGGCTACACTAGCCAATATAGCATTCAATTGTCCCAGATTTCTGTGTTCAGATCATATCAGTTTAACAGTATCTAGCAAATCCTTCAAACTTCCGATATCTCTAACCGGCAATGCTACTTCAGCCCATCCAGCTATTCTAGATCGAATCATCCACAGCAAATTAGGCCTGTCCCTAGGATGAAGAAAACCATATGCAAGGTTACAGTCGTGGATAAACTTATGAACTTGGTACATTATATCCATCAAAAGTTTTAGGGAGAAAATTTAAGGCCGCTTTAACCCTTTAGGACCCACTGGGAACTTTAGTTCCCAAAAACGTGTTCAAAGATCCATAACTTTGCAAAAAATTAATATGTTTTCGACTTCTTTGCAGCATGGTCTTGTGAAAAAATCGGGTCTTGAGGGGTTAAGAGAGATATAGGCAGCATTTTCCTTTTGCATTAGAAAAAAATGAGTCGATCCCGAACACGTTCGTTCTGTCCAAGAAGCTTCCGAATTAGAAAAACGTGGAATCGGTACTCGCATTCGAGGTGCCATAATTAGAACATGCGGTCGAAAGTTGCATTATGTGCGCTCAAATCGAGAGGGACATGAGGTCTCCTCAGTGCACCTTCATCATTTCTCAATTTATATAAATCGTCTTTATTTCTTTCATTTAC
>JAUMHM010087471.1:0-10344 GCA_032362435.1 Melikaiella ostensackeni | reverse complement strand
TAACATAACATAACATAACATAACATAACATAACATAACATAACATAACATAACATAACATAACATAACATAACATAGCATAACACAACATAACACAACATAACATAACACAACATAACACAACATAACATAACATAACATAACATAACATGACATGACATGACATGACATAAAATTGTTTAGAATTTCACATGAGGGCGGAATGAGAATGATGAAATTAATCGAATCGTTTGAGGCGAGGTAAAAAAATTGTGGGTTGGCATCTGAAAGAATAAAAGAAAAAAATTTCAAACCGTTTTGCATTTCACTCAATGAAAAAAACATGTTTCTTGCACATTTTCAAAGAAATTGTACATTGAACAAAGATATTGAAATTATTTTTTAAAGATAAAAATTTCCAGCGAAAAGAACTACCATAGAACATGTAAAATATTCCTAATATATTCATTTGATAATTTGAATGTTTTAATTTAAATGCGCAGGAGTATTGAAAAGCACAAATGCTTCTTTATTCGCATGATTTTTTCTATGATTATTCTCATTCAAAGGAATCATTTGTAGATTTAATTTTCAAAATTTCTAATTTAAGATATAAAACAACTTCAAGTAAGGAAAAGCCAGTCAGGTTTTTAGCAACATGAATTGCGAGATTTTCAAAACATATCGTTATACCACTTTTTCCAGACAGGAATAAACATAAAATGATCTGAAAAATCATTAACAATTTTGCGATAATGGGTTTTAGAAAACATCCTTATGAATCAAAACAATCCATTTTTAAGTGTGACACAAAAGGATATAATCAAATGAAGAAATTAAACTTAGATTAAACCAGAACCTAAATTCCTTTTTAATGTCCAAAATTAAAAACAAGAAACGAAATTCCTAAAAGCTTATCAAATTTAATCTACATGAACCATGGAGGACTAAGTTTGGACGAGAACACATGCAAATACTCCCAATCAAAATGAAGAAAGCGAATGAAAAAAGAAAAAAGAAAAGAAGGGAGGGAATTTGGTGATCGCCTTCATTTTTTCCTCTTTATTTATTGTTTCTTTTTCTGTTCACCTTTCAAGTGGAAGTATTTTCATGCGTGATTGTCAAAATTCGGTGTTTTAGTTCTTTGAATTTGAATTTTTAAGAAATTTGTTATTAGGATATACCTACTTAAACTTAAACTTAAATACAATCATTGCAAGCAACAAGTTTTCAAGTTTTCCTTTAATTTGAGCTCTATTGGAAATCTTTAGAATGCCAGGTTCGCACTCTACATTGTTTAAAAAAATTGCCAAAAACGCTAATTTTTTCAAAAATCTCCCGCTCCCCTTTCTCAGAAGTGGTTGATTTTTCAAAATATAACTTTCTCCTTTTCAATTAAGTAGCTGATAATCTAAAAATAGAATTCTCAGCTTACGTTTTATAGAACGTTTCTTGTCTCTTCTGAAAATCATCCAAATGTGGGTTGATTCGTTTTGCTGTGCTAACCTTCAGTCGACGTTTCTCAACGTTGTCATGTCATTTGGAATTTAAAAAAAAAAAAAAAAACAAGATTCGAAATCAAACAATTTTGAACAAAACCAATTCCAAGTTGGAAGCGTTCAAAATAAAATATTCCAAGTTGTATAAACTTGAAATTTGGAAAATTCCGTCAATCAAGCTGTACGAAAATAATTGGCATTTGAAATAAAAGCTTTAATAGTTGATCAGTTTTTAGTGTGAAGCGTTCAAAGTTAGATGATTTGCATAATTTTTCATAAAAAAATGTTGAAGTGAAGATATTGAGAATTTATTAATGTTAGGCTGAGTTGATTATGAAAATAAAAACGATACTCGAAATTTGAAATTTTCTGGGATTTTCTAGAATAATCCGGAATTTTCATCAGTTTCTGTTGAATTTTCCGAGAATTCTGGCATGTTCTTGAATGGTTTAGAATTTATTGAATGAATAAATATACTTAATGACTTATATTTACGAAATTCTCTCTAAAAATTAGAACGTTCTTGATTTTCTCGGAATATTCCGAAACGTTCTGAAGTTGTCTGCATTAGTTTTCCCAGCTCTTTCACACTGACACCTTTGTAAAGGATTTTTTTTTCATAAACTTCCATCTCCTTGTGGGTGATACATTACAAATACGCCCTTTTGAAACTAAAGGTCTGCGTTCTTTCACAGGTGCATTGAGCACGAATAGAGTTACGTATGAACGACTCTGGGCATCTGAAGATAACAGATCGGGACAACTTTGATTTATGATCCAGGACGACGAGCAGATGACGCATTGCATTCATACAAGTTGGATGTTTGGCAATGCCAAACGCTGGTCCAGGATGGTTTAGTCAAATACGTTCTGGCTGCCTCTGATAGGCCGAAATGCTACGCATTACAAGGAGGATTGCCATTCCTCAACAAACATCCATCTTTTTATGTCACCAAAATACCAATTTTATTCCTTTTGGCAAATCACTTGAAAACTTTTTCTACATTTTCTACCCAACTCAGAAAAATGACTGGTTGTCGCCACAAGAGATTTTGTACAACCAACAAGACGAATTAGCCAAAACCATTTGCTGATCGAAGCAAATAAGTTTTGTCTGCTTAACAATTTTCTTCGTTTAACCAACATTCTTTTCTGGACCTCTCAAAACATAATCAAAAAGAAACCAAGATTTTAGCCTTTTAAGTGAAATTTGGTTCAGACTAGGTGTGATTGATTCCAGTAAGTCTACTTCAGGATATTTTTTTTTATTAGGAGGATCCCCAATCACTTGGATGTCAAGATGACAATCTACAGTTGCTTAGAGCACAAGTGAAGCTGAATATTTTGCATTAGCTGAGGAGGATTTCTATTCCTCGACAAACATCCCTCTTTTTATGTCACCAAAATACCAATTTTATTCCTTTTGGCAAATCACTTAAATCTTTTTCTACATTTTTACCCAACTCAGAAAGATGATTGGTTGTCTTAACAAAAGATTTTATAAAACCAACAAGACGAATTAGCCAAAACCATTTGCTGATCGAAGCAAACGAGTTTTGTCTGCTTAACAATTTTTTTCGTTTAACCAACATTCTTTTCTGAACCCTCAAAACATAATCAGAAAGAAACCAAGATGTGCAAGCCCTTTTAAGTGAAAATTGGTTCAGACTGGGCGTGATTGATTCCAGAAAGTCTACTTCGGGATATCTTTTCTTATAAGGAGGATCCCCAATCACTTGGATGTGAAAAAAAAAATCTACAGTTGGAAAGAGCACAAGTGAAGCTGAATATATTGCAGTAGCTGAGGAGGATTTTCATACCTCGGCAAACTTCCCTCTTTTTGAAACACGAAAATACTGTGTTGTATTGCTTCTGACAAATCACTTCGGAAATTTCTCTACATTTTTTACCCAACTCAGAAAAATAGTTGGTTGCCTCATCAAAAAATTTTGTAAAATTTACAAGGGGAATTAGCCAAAATCATTTGCTGATCAGAGCAAACGAGTTTTGTCTACTTAAAAATTTTCTTCATTTAATCAACGTTCTTTCGTGAACCCCCAAAATATAATCAGAAAGAAACTAAGTTGTGTAATTCCTCTTAAGTGAAAATTGGTTCTGTTTAGGCGTGATTGGTTCTAGAAAGTCCACATCAGGATATCTTTTCTTATTAGGAAGATCCCCAATCACTTGGATGTCAAGAAGACAATCTACATTCGCTTAGAGCAGAAGTGAAGCTGAATATATTAAATTAGCTGAGGAGGATTCCAATTCCTCGAAAAACTTCCCTCTTTTTATGAAACAAAAATATTATACCAATTGTATTCCTTTTGATATTTCACTTCGAAAATGCCTCTACATTTTCTACCCAACTCAGGAAAATAGTTGGTTGTCTCAACAAGAAATTTTGTGAAATTAAGAAGAGGAGTTAGCCAAAATCATTTGCTGGTCAGAGCAAACAAGTTTTGTCTACTTAATGATTTTCTTCATTTAATCAACGTTCTTTTGTGAACCCCCAAAATATAATCAGAAAGAAACCAAGTTGCGCAAGCCCTCTCAAATGAGAATTGGTTTATTCTAGAACGTCTACTCCAGGATATCATTCCTAATTAGGGGGATCCCCAATCACTTGGATGTCAAGAAAACAATCTGCAGTTGCTTAGAGCACAAGTGAAGCTAAACATATTGCATTAGCTGTGGAGGATTCCCATTCCTCGACAAACTTCCCTCTTTTTATAACACAAAAATACCAATTGTATTCTTTTTGACAAATCACTTCGAAAATTTCTCTACATTTCCTACCCTAATCAGAAAAATAGTTGGTTGCCTCAACAAGAGAT
The DNA here is from genome assembly GCA_032362435.1 of Melikaiella ostensackeni. NCBI lineage: Eukaryota > Metazoa > Arthropoda > Insecta > Hymenoptera > Cynipidae > Melikaiella > Melikaiella ostensackeni. The sequence goes on along the minus strand of JAUMHM010087471.1, from coordinate 6,029 downwards.
CTTGTGAAATTAACAAGAGGAATTAGCCAAAAGCATTTGTTGATCAGATCAAACGAGTTTTGTCTACTCAATAATTTTCTTCATTAAATCAACGTTCTTTTGTGAACCCCCAAAATATAATCAGAAAGAAACCAAGTTTTGCAAGCTCCCTTAAGTGAAAATTGGTTCTGTTTAGGCGTGATTGATTCTGGAAAGTCTTCTTCAGGATATCTTTTCTCATTGGAAGGATCCCCAATCACTTGGATATCAAGAAAACAATCTACAGTTGCTTAGAGCACAAGTAAAGCTGAATATTTTGCATTAGCTGTGGAGGATTGCCATTCCTCGACAAACTTTTTTTTTATAATACAAAAATAGCAATTTTATTCTTTTTGACGAACCACTTCGAGAATTTTTCTAAAATTTCCACCCAACTCAGGAAAATAATTGGTTGTCTCAACAAGAGATTTTGTAAAATTGAAAAGACGAATTAGCCAAAAACATTTGCTGATCGAAGCAAACGATTTATGCCTACTCAACAATTTTCTTCATTTGACCAACATTCTTTTTTGAAGCCTCAAAACATAATCAGAAAGAAACCAAGATGTGCAAGCTCTTATAAGTGAAAATTAGCTTAGACTAGGCGCGATTGATTTTAGAAAGTCTACTTCATGATATCTTTTCTTATTAGGAGTATCTTCAGTCACTTGGATTTCAACAAAACAATCTACAGTTGCTCGAAGCACAAGTGAAGTTGAATATGTTGCATTAGCTGAAGCTGGAAGGGAAGCAGTATGGTTGAGGCAACTACTTTCAAACGTCAGGTGTAATCAACAACTATATACTGTCATTTATTTCGAAAACCAATCAACAATCAAGTTAGTGCAGATTCCAAAATTTCATTGTTGAACAATACACATCGATTTTAGATTCATCTTTACCAGAAATCTCAATGTTGAAGGAACTATTGAAGTTAACTTTATATCTACAACGGAACAGGCCGCGGATATCTTCAGTGAAGATTTATTTGAACCGTTATTCGAATCCTGTTTGAAGAAACTCAAGATGATAAGAATTCATTAATACGAAAAGTTGACAGCAAAAGGGAGTGTTGAAGGAAATGGAATGCCTTCAACTTTAAATTTAAATCAATGACTTGAAGTCATCTGCAATGTTTTGTTTGTCTCTTAGAGAATTTTTCTGATTGAACTTCTATCATGTTATTGTTCTGTCAAATAATTCTGTCATGTTTATTTTATTTTCTGTTTTGCCGGTAAGATTGTGAATTGATCACATTTAAAAAAAATAAATATTCTTGCGACACAAGAAAATTAGGTTTAAAGCATATTCATTTGTAATGGTCTTTCAATGCCAGACATGTGATAAAAGCAACTGGTAAAGAATTTCTACTTATTAAACTTTCAAAGTATAAATCATTTCTTACATATTATAAAGGTGATCGGACGATATTAAAATACCCCAGGGATAACATACTATAAAATGTGAAGCCTAAAACGTTTTACGTAATTATGATACCTCATAGTCAGAAACAAAATACATTACAAGGAGGATTCCCATTCCTCTCACAAACACCCCTCTTTTTATGTCACCAAATAGCAATTTAATCCCTTCGACGAATCACTTTAAATATTTCTCTATATTTCCTACCAGGCTGAGAAAAATAATTGGTTTCCTCAACAAAAGATTTTGTCAAATTAACAAGACGAATTAGCCAAAACCATTTGCTGAACGAAGCGAACGAGTTTGGTCTACTCAACAATTTTCTTTATTTGACTAACATTTTTTCTTGAACCTCCAAAACATAATTAGAATGAAACCAAGATGCGCAAGCTCTTTTAAGTAAAAATTTGTTCAGGCTAGGCGTGATTGATTAGAGAAAATCTACTTGCTTGGAGCATAAGTGAAGCTTAATATATTGCATTAGCTGATGCTGGAAAGGAAGCAGTTTGGTTGAGATAACTATTTTCAGACGTCAGTTGCAATCAATAACTATCTACTGTCATTCATTTCAATAACCAATCAACGATCAAGATAGTGCGGATTCCAAAATTTCATCGTCGAACAAAATACAGCGATGTTAGATTTCACTTTATTAGAAACCTCAATGATGAACGAACTACTGAAGTTAACTTTATACCTCTATCATGTTATTAATCGTCAAATAATTCTGTCATGTTTATTTTATTCTTTGTTTTGCCAATAAGATTGTAAAGTGATTACATTTTTTAAAATGAAAATTCATGCGACAAAAGAAAAGTAGGTTGAAAGCATCTTCATTAGTAATGGTCTTTTAATGCCAGACATGAGATAAAAACAACAGGTAAAGAATTTCTACTTATTAACTTTTGAAGGATAGATAACTTCTTACATATAATAAAGAAAATCGGACGGTATGAAGAGACTTCAGAAATGAAATACTGTGAAAATTAAAGCCTAAAACGTTCTACGTAGTTATGATACCTTATGGCCAGAAACAAAATACATTACAAGGAGGATTCCCATTCTTCTGTCAAACATCTCTGTTTTTCATTACCAAATAGCAGTTTCATTCCTTCCGACAAATCATTTTGAAAATTTCTCTACATTTTCTACCGGGCTCACAAAAATAATTGGTTACCTCAAGAAAAGATTTCGTCAAATTAACAAGACGAATTACCCAAGGCTGATCGAAGCAAACGAGTTTGATCTATACTTAACAATTTTCTTAATTTAAACAAATTTCTTGAACTGTCAAAATGTAGTCAACCAAAGAAAAAACACTTTTTTCGAATTTCATATTTTCTTCATCATAAGAATAAACCGTATGAATATAATGTAATATAAAACCAATAAATCAATAAGCCTACCAAGAATAAACCAGTGAAGAGGTACAAACAGGGTTATGTATAATCTAGGTATTAAGTAGGCACATTTTACAACATAAAACTCGATTGCTTGTACAGACTTCGTGGTTTGACAATTGCATGTTTTTTATTTACCTACTAAATTCGTCTATGGCAAGGCTGGTGCAGTGGTAGCGCATCGGGCTTCGAACCGATGGCTGAGGGTTCGATTCCCGAGGACGGAGTCAATTTTTACTGACGCTTACTGGTTAGGCTTCCAAAACATCACTAATTCAGGCATCACGTAGGAAAAATGCTAAAAATTCCAGAAAAAATCCATTCAGTGAAATTTTTAATGAGAAAGTTTCATTTGGGGGCCCTTTTTGACATAGCAAAATTTCTAGAACTGATCAATTGCCAAACCCGGCTTTTTATTTGAAAACAGTTCCAAAATTCACTCTTGCGTGGGCGGACTAATCTCATTGCGTTTTAGAGCAAAATGTTCAACAGGAAGAAGAAATCCACAGTTGAATGAAAGTAGACTCAATTTTCAGTAAATTCAAGAAAAAAACAATATCCTACCTGTTATAGGTCATAAGGTATGATCTATCAAAGTTGACCATTCTTGCCTGTTTTTAGGGTAAAAAAAATGCAGTTCCGTTTCTCCAAAATGAATCGTTCCGGGTTCAATCTACATTAATAATGCCACAGTATAAAATGAAGTCTATGGAAATCTGCGAAAATCTCAAAAAAGTCTTCTAGTCCCATTATTTTGGTATTTGTGAGGTTACAAACATTAAATTGTTTATTTTTTTGCATTTTTCACTAAAAACTGGAAAGTTGTGTTATTAGAAAGTACCTCGTTTCTTGTGAGTCCCACAACAGAACAAATGAAAGTGGAATCAATTTTGCGTAATATGTCAAAAATAAGTGCCAAGAAAGTCTTTCTAATTCATTGAAAATGTCCAATACGTTTTTGATTATTGAACTAATAATGGTTTATAACAAACTTTTGTCACCACCCCGCTTGAGTACTTTATGGTCGTTTTCGATTAATTTTGTGATAGAAAAGTGATTTGAATTTATTGAAAATGTGTAGGATGTCTTGTTTTATCAATAAACAAATAATTGTTCATGACAAAATCTTCTCATAACCCGTTTGGAGTACTTTTTTGTCTTTTTTGAGTATTTGTGTGATATAAGAATGATTATAATTTATTGAAAATATGAAATATGTCATTTATTGTTATCGGAAAATACTGTGTTTCCCTGTTTTCACTATCACGGTATTTCATGCTGTGGCAAAATCAATCTAGATTGAACCTTGCACGACTAATTTTAAAAACACGGAACTGCATTTTTTGGCTTCTAAAAACAGGCAAAAATGTTCAACTTTGGAAGGTCATACCTCATGACCTATCACAGGTAGAATATTGTTCTTTTTTCAAATTTACTGAAAATTCAGTCTATTTTCACTCATCTGTGAATCACTTTTCCATAAAGTTACCAGATTCCAAGGTACAGAGCCTTTTTTGAAACACAGTGATTTTCCCCAGAAAATCAAAAAAAATTAGGTATCTTCAAATTACCAGAACTTAGAATATATTTGGGATAAAAAGCGTTTTTTTCAGTTTTTCTCATAATTTTGTCTATTATCTTTCTTCTGTGTACCTTCCACGCTACATAATAACGTCACGTAACGATTGGAACATCCCCGTCCCCCTTTTTTTTCATTTTGTCTTGAACTGTTGCTTTGAATAAATTATACTAAGATTACATTTTAATTGAATAAAAAGCAAAATTAGAAAATGAATTTTTATTCAACAGCAATAGTTCCGTTATTGGTGAGCGTTGCGAAGTTTCAGGCTCAACGAAAACACAGAAGTTAGAAAAATTTCGCTTAGAGTTTTACGTTGATAATAATGTTAGACATCTAACAAGTGGATGATCAGATTTGGGATTTTTTTTTAATTCTCATAAAACTCCTACTGAGAGTCCATTAGATAACTAATCATTTGCCAAAGTATTTTTCGCCAATGGCGAACCGTTTTGGAAGAAATCAAATTCTTAAAGAAATTTTTTTTATGGAATAATATGTTTGTTCATTAAATTTTCATGTAAAATTATGTGAATATAATATTTTTGATTCTTGTTTTGAATAAGAAATCCGACTCTTTCCTGAATTTCCAACAATTGAAAGTTGAAGAAACTTCAGAATTGAATTTTCAACAGTTGAATTCTGAACTTTTGAAGATTGACCGGTTCAATATACAACTGTGGGAAATTCAACAGTTGTAATTTCTATTTGTTGCAATTTTCTTCAATTTTCAGCAGTTGATAATTCAAGAAAAAAACTAGGATTCAAATGCTTAAAATTGAGTATTCAATTTTCTTCGATTTTCAACTGTTTCAAATAAATTTTCTTTCATTTTCAACAGTGAAAAGTTCAAGAAACAAGCGAAACTCGAAAGAAAATTGATTTTTCAACCGTGAATTTTGAGTTGTTCAAGATTCAACAATTGAAAATTCAACTGCCGTAATTTAAACTGTTAAAAAGGAAGTTTAAATTTAAATTTTCTGCAATTTTCAATTTTCTTCCATTTTCAACAGTTGAAAATTTGATAAAGCGAAATTTTGAGTGTTGGAAATTTCAATTTCAATTTTCTTCAACGTTGAACAGTTTAATTTTCAACTGTTTATAAATTAATTTAAAGTTTTCTCCAATCTCAACGATTGAAAATTCAAGAAAAACCTGAGTTTTGAAGGAAATTAAATTTTCAATTCTTAAAGTTTAACTGCTGGAATTTCAATTTTCAATTATCTTCAATTTTTAACAGTTGAAAATTCTCTTTCCTTTCAAAGTTTGCTTTATTCTTAAATTTTCAACTGTTGAAAATTTAAGAAAATTGCAAATTGAATTTTCAACATTTCAGTCATCGCTTTTTTCTTGATTCCTCAATTGTTGAAAGTTTCAGAAAATTAAACATTGCAGAAAATTGAAATTTCAATGGTTGAAATTACAACATTTTCATTTTCAACATGTTGTATGTCAGGCAAAACATTGAGAACCCCGGCAATCTGCGCTTGTCGACGAAACGTCGTTTAAATTTTTTCTCGAAAATTTGAAGGGTGGACTGCGTGACAAATCGCATATTTCCGATGTTTTCAAAAGACGAGCTTGCTTCCTCTTGAAGTGCATTCCTGGCC
>JAUMHM010087470.1:0-28742 GCA_032362435.1 Melikaiella ostensackeni | reverse complement strand
CAAATTTTTGTCTTGGGTTTATGGTGATAGCTCTCAGTGGGATGCATTCAGCAAGACGAACGGAACTTGTCTCAAGACATGAAGATTTCTCTTATGTCTTGGCCAAAGGCCAATAAAAAACGGATCAGGTAATGTAGACTTAAATTTCTTATAAATTTTTTGGTTAATTCTTAAAATAACTATTTGAAAGTAGAAGAATCAGAATTTATGGGTCTTCACGACTATAGCCATCTAAAATTTGCTTTAAAAAAATTAATATTGTAGTTTTCTATAAGGATCTCCTAAACCGTAAGGAATACGGAAAAACGGACAACATTTTCGGAATTTCTACTAAACAAGTGTAATAGTAACAATAAATGAAATGAAGTGGATTCATTTAATATGCATATTGTATAATAAATTTACAAAATTGTTTAAACATAAATAAGGATTCGCTTTTATGATGGTACAAGGAAGATCCTTCTCGCCAAAGCAGGTAGGCAATGGAAACCTTTTTCCTGTTTCAAGAGATAAATAAAGTCTGACTCCGTCTCATAAGCCAGACTTCCCAGATGTCTTGAACAAGTCTTGGATATGTCTTAATTTCCCATCATCAAGACGAAATCCGAGACGAAATATTTTTACACGGGTCACCGCGAATTCATCTATTTTTACAGAAGAATCAATTTTTCTCAGAAATGGCTGATCATAACGCAAAATTCTACAGAATATAAAAGATGCGGCTTACTGAAATGAGTATTTTTGATCATAAGTTTTTTTGAAATTATGCTCACCTAAGGATATATGTGAAGAAAATTGTTTCAAAAAAGCGTTAATCATCTATTTCATTTACTCAGAAGTCTCTATTATATATCTAAATTATTTTTATATTTCTGAGAAAGTAATTCATATAGACCAATTTTCCCAAAATAATTATTCCACATGTCTTTATGCATTGTTTTCTGAGAACCTCGAAATAATTGAAATGTGTATCAAACACATCCTCGTATGTGGAATAGATAACTAATGCTTCCTCATAACAATTTTCTTCGCATTTTTACTCAAATATGCATGATTGAGCTTAAAAATATAAACAAAAAATACTCATTTTAATCAGCCGCATCATTCACATTCCGTATGATTTCGCGTTGTGATCTACCGTTTTCGAGAAAAAATGATTTTTCTGTGATAATTGACAAATTGGCGATGAGCAACCTCTAAATATTATTTAATTTATTTCATCTTCCACGTGGTTCATTTTTCATCGAAAAAGAAGAGTAAAATTGGAAATGCTTTCGGAGATTCGGACTACCTTTATGCTTGAACACCCTCAACCCTAATGTACCTATTCATATTTTTTACCTTTCTTCTACGATTCCAATTTAGAGGTCTTCGATGCGATATTCTACACTATTCTAATTATCGAGGCCGCAAGCTTGAAATTATTTAGTTTTGAAAGCTTGAATTTGAAAATATATTTTCAAGTCTCTTAAGGCCATGTACCACACCATCATGTGATTAATTCTTTTAAACGAACTTATAAATTGATAACTCTTAATATAGGAATATATAAATAACAACAACGAATCATGCTGAGCCAACTTAGTCGGACAATTTGTTAGGAAAAAGTTTCTCAAAGTTTCGAATATCCACTATATTCCTCATCAGGAGTACACCAAACCGAACTCGGGGGTGGTGGTGGCCGGTCACGGCGCACAGTGGTCAAAATCAGAAATTTTACTGCTTAAAAAAGTCTATAGCCTTCAGGTTTCATCCGATTTACATTTTTTTTAAATTTCAGTTGAATGAATTTTCGAATATCTGTGACATGTGATTTTGAAGTTTGGCCTTCTTTATATTTATTTATTCACTGCAAAGTGTGGTAAAAAGAGCAATTTTGCAGTCTTTGTTTTTTTTCTCTTCAGGTACGATTGTCGGATAACACAAAACGTCTTAAATCCATGCGGGGCATCACCCAGAATACTAATTATTTGCATGATATTCAACCTAATTGTTATAAACAAATTCAGTCAACAAATAAACAACGGAGTGGTTTAATGAATGAAACAATTTTTTTCTGAACTAAAATTGTTGTATTTTATCTCTAGCATAACATTTAATGATAAGCATGTGTGAAATGTATAAAACTATTACTGTTATTAACAATTGTCATGAAAAATTGGTAGATTTTCAGTTTTCTGCAATTTCACCTCTCTTTCAGTTGCATTGCTTGATAAGCTCACAGAAGTTGCAAATTTTCATTATCAGTTGTTGAAATATGATAAAAATTACTTCTTTAAACAAATTGAATGAACAAAAGCAAAATTTTGTCATTTTCGCGCGGAATTTTTGGTTTTTCACGCGAGTCTGCCTCTAAATGCGTTAACGGAATGGCTTAACTAAAGAACATTGTTAGTTTCGTAGAGATTCCCCTTTCTTGAATGGTTTCAAAGTGAAGAAGTTGAAAAAATAAATAAAGTTGAAAAAAAAAATTTCTGAGCAAAAAATGACAAAATTTTGCTTTTGTTTATCCAGTTTGCTTATGTAAATAATTGTTATCATATCTTGACAACTGATAATGAGACTTTGCAACTTCTATGAGCATTTCGAACAGTGAGACTGGAAAAAGGGGTATACTAAAACGTTATTGGATTTTCATAATTCTTTGTGTAAGGGTGTTTTTGGAATCGGTGATTACGAAAGAGAAGTCAGAATTTCAAAAAAACGGAATTCCGGATTATATGGAATAGAAACATCCTCCAAGGTTTCGCAAATGCGATCTGGAAAATTGCGTTTTGACTAAGCAAAATTAGTTTTCACGAATACTCCTGGTTTCTTCGCGTTTTGACTAGTTAAACTAGTTTTAGCGAAATTCGTTTTTTTTATACACACTCGTGTATAAATTACATGTATATCATTCATTTGTTCATCATTAAATTAAGAATTATCTTTTCACTGTATGGAAGACCGTGGTAAGATGAGCATGTGGGGTCAAATGAGACACTGCACTTTTCCTTAAAATATATAATTTTTGTTCGCAAGTTATGAGTCGTTTCGTGTTCAATGTTCGGGGCAATGTTTCAGAGCTCTGTAAGGGTGGACGAACCCTTTCCTTAGCTGTTTGTGGGAACAACTATGACAACACCAAATTCAATTGTGACGCCAGGAGGAGAATACAGAAGAGGGAGGGATGATTCAGGAAGAATCAACAGTTTCTCGCCGACCCATCGCACCTCTTCAGCGATCCTCCTGTTTCTGTCAATAATATGCCTACGTCTAAGCAGGAAGAGACCTTTCGGTGAAAGTTTAACGAAGTTCAACAACCATTGCAATGAGACACTGAGAACATCATGCATTTCGAGGAGCTGTGCGACAACCTCATAAAGTCCGAGAATTAATGTCCCCCAATCACTGCCGAAGAGGTGAAGATAGTACTGACGCGCATGAAGAACTTGTCCGTTGCCGAGCCGGATGGTATCAAGCACTTCGGGTGGAAGAAGTTTACTTCTACACACCAACACCTGGCCCGGATCTTCACCTCATATTTGAAGTCGGAGACCCCCATTCCGCAGCGGCTGGTGTTGAGACGTACTGTACTCCTCCTGAAGAAAGACGACTTGTCCAACTCAAGGAACTACAGGCCAATAACTTGTCTGAACACGCTGTATAAGTCGGTTTCAGATATCCTGAACGACATAATTGTTCGGACAATTGGACTTGTGTGAAGAGAAAGCTATGAACAACGTGAATTGAAAGGAGGCGTAGCAGGCTGTCGGGAAAACTTGCTAATCGACAGAAGCGTCCGCAAAGACGCTGCAGCCTACAATCGCAATCTGTCGATGGCCTGAATTGCATACCAGAAAGCTTTCCATTCAACCTACCACAAACTTATCATTTGTCTGTTGGAAAGCTTAGAGGTCTGTCCACATATAGTGGGATGCTTAGAGAGATTTATGCTCCTTTGGAGAACCATATTTACTATCTCATCTGGAAAGCATCGTCTGACAACTAACAGAACTAACTAACTAACTAACAGAAGGGTGTCTTTCAGGGTGACACCATGAGCCCTCTTCTCTTTTGCATTACACTTTTGCCACTATCTCTCGCACTGCTCACTCTTGTGTGTATAAGGTCACTCACATATTTTATATCGATGACTTGAAGATCTATGCTTCTGGAACACAGCATCTAAAGGGTACTCTGAAGATCGTCGAGGGCTACACCCGAGAAATTGGTATGAACTTTGGATTGGACAAGTGCGCCAAGGTTCATTTGAAGCGAGGATGACTTGCGAGAGTTAGTGACGACCCTGAACTCGTGGACAGGAGTTCTATTAGACAATTTGGCGCTAGAGAGATCTACTTATACCCAGGCGTGCCAGAGAGCTGCTTTCAGGATATAACATGAGTGGAGGCGGCTCTCCAAAGCAGATACAAGCGTCTCCTTCGACAGATTTGGTCTTCCAATCTGTCGGCGTTCAACAGGATATCTCCAACTAACATGCTTGCCATCCCGGTTCCACTATTTTTGTTTGGGATGGTTCCATGGACAAAGCACGAGCTCACGGCCGTCGATAACGCCGCACATAAAATTATGCATTTGTAGAAGAGCTTGCATATCAATTCGTCCGTTCCGCACTTATACATCTCACGCCGCAAAGGCGGGCGCGGACTTGTAAATATCCAGTGTCTTTATGACCGAATTATCTTGGGTACAGCTCACACTTTGGCAAATGGAAGAGATCCGCTCTTGAAAATGGTCAGAAACCACGAGATGATTGACAGAGGAGCGTTTCTTTCTAAAGCAGCGGAGCAGGCGGCCGAGACCCTGAGTCTTGATCCCAACATCAGAAGTGAGGAAAGTGCATTACTCCATTAGGATGCCTGACATGTAAAAGCCCGAGTGAAGAAAGCAGCGGTCAACAACTTCCTCGATCAGCTCCACGACAAGAAATTGCACCGGAAATTTCACAGAAGTGTTTCACAGAGGGTCTTATTTTCGCTTGTTAGGACGGTGTCATTTTCACCTTGGTATGCCGGAGTCGCATTTTACGTGAAGAAATTCCCTGCGACACGTGTATAGCGTGTCACGCACATTTTCAGAATCTACGGCACATACTATCTGGGTGTCTCCCTCCCCTTGAAACGACGTATCCTCAAACCTCGGTTTCAGTCCAGTGTCGGGAGTTGTATTGAAATTGTTTTGGTCCCAAATCGGGGAGATCCAAACGTAAACAGTCAGGGCCGTAAAAACCATTTTCTAATGTTACGCGACCTCCGAACGTGAGGTCGAACCTGAGTACCCGCGCACTGCGCGTTTGCCTATGCGCTGCTGGTGTTTCACGCTTGTTGAACATCGTCTCCGCCCAGCGCGCCGGAGAAACTGCGTGGGCCAGCCGTTCTAGAAAGACCGAAGCCAGGGAGAATGAAACCACGGTTTGAGTGTATGTCCACAGGCACAATGCCGCCCAAAGAGTGCTTTATGGCCATTTTTGTTGCGTTTATGCTGTTCACTACGAACCTGCCCTGCCGAACGCTCCAAGAGAGATAGAGTCAATTGTCAAAAACGAGTTGCGCGAAATTTACTGGAACTTCCAGTATAGAATATATTCTGGAGGCATTTAATTCAAAATTGTTCAATCACAAATCCTTTGAAGTGAAAAGTGTGCAACTATTAAGTCTTGCAATTTGATACTTTACGATTTCGGAGAATTTGAAAAACCGGAAAATTTTATACGTTCAGAGTTAAAACCAAATAATTTAGAATATTCAAATCCAAAATGAATTGATTAAAAACTGACTATCCAGGGTTTTAATAAGAACAACAGTGTGAAATTCGAATTCTTCAAAAATCAAGAAATTTTAAACCAAATATTTTCAAATTTAAGCCTTTGAAGCGAAAAAAAACTTCAGTCTTTAGGCCTCGAAGAATAAATTGTTCTAGGAACGCGCGAACAAAACTATAATTTAAAACTTATATTATAGATATTTTGAAGATGGTAAATATATGATTAATAAGTATCATATCATGTAGTATTATGTGACATTCAGAGTGATTGAATAGATTTTTTTACTCTGTTTAAATTTTGGAATTGAGATTGAAATGGGTGAATTTCGGAAAGTATAATTGAAAATTGAGAAATTGCTAATTTCTAAACGATTTAAATTTACTTAAAGTAATTTGAGTAGTTTAAATTTTGCGATTAAAATTTAAATAGTGGAGTTTAGAAATGTATAATTGATAATTTGAAAATTTTTCATTTTTAAACGATTCAAGTTTACTTGAAGTAATAGGAATTTTTAAGGGTTGGAGTAGAAAAAAGTTTTAGTATCACAATTCTTCGCGACTAAATTTTTTTTAGTTTTAAATGAAGCTCACATTTGTTTAAGTTTAAAAGTTTTGAAGTATACATTTTTTTCATTTTCAATGTCTCCCATTTAACATTGCTTCTTATTTCGAACGTTTTTCCAGATTAAATCAATTTCAAAGGTTTATAATTGAAATTTTTCCCATTTTGATCGATGAAAATAAAGGTGAATTGAGTTTTTGATTTTAGAAAAATTTGTCTGATCAACTTTCATGTTAAACCATAATTTTTTTAATATAATCAAAATTTAGATTTCTAGAATATCAGAACCTTTCACTATGAAACATTCAATTTAGTTTTCAATTCGAAATTAATCAATTTTGAATGCTTTTAATTAGAAATAATACAATTTTCATTCCTTCGAATTTTAAATGATATGTTTTTCAAAATTCTCATAGAAAAAGACACAAGATAAAATAAAATATTTCATGACAGAATTATTCGCCCAAAATAGATCTACAAATTTGTTATTGACCATTTTTCAATGAAATTCATAGTTTTTGCTTTATTCATCAAAAATAAGACTCAAAATAAGAAAACAAAATTTGTGGAAAAACGAAACAAGGTACAATTGAATATTTAATAACAAACTGGTTAACCTCAAAAGGATATACAAACTTTTTGTTCATAATTTTTTTCATACGACGTGTATTTTCTTTAATTTTGAAAAATAACATGAGGAATTGAAAATTGTATTCTGTAGAAAAACGATAAAAGAGACAATAGAATGACTCATGCCAACATTGTTCGCCTAAATTAGATCCATAATTTTTCTCTGAATATTTCTTTGATGAGACACGTAGTTTATGTTTTAATCGCGAAAAAGCCCATCGAAAAAAACCAATTTGCATTTACGGGAAAAAGACAGGATACAATAACGGCAAAATTTTTAATCTCCAACTGAAGATCCAGACCTAGGTGCATAAATTAATATAACAAACTTTGAATATAATAAAGTTCAACATAATATAGAAAATTTTGTATTTTGGACATACCTTATTCGAGTACGAAGCGCCAGATACGTGGTGAGAATGTGTTCGTTAAAGCCGATGAGCTTCAACAAAAAGGAATTCATAATCATCAAATTACAGTTGTCAATGGTTTAGCTTTCATTCTTGAAAGGTTTATGCACAAATGTGAAGGAAGTGGGAGAGCCGAGCGCGTAGCGCGAGGTACATATATTATCGAGCGCGAGATCCGACAGACGCGCGCTCTAGGCCCGCTCGAAATTGCGTGTGAAGCGTGTCGCGCGCATAGCGCGCAATGAGAATGTACCCGCGCAGCGGGCAGATTTTTTCACCTGAATTACTGCAATATGTTATGTAAATTCTAATTAGTTGTGATAAATGCTATAAATTAAGAGCTGATATTATTGTGAACAAATCGTATGTAGAAGTGCTTTAATTTTCACACAGAAACATCATAAATTTTTCAAAGTCTTTCATCAAGCTCTAAAAATTGTTCCATCAGAGGAAAATAATAGGCACCAACTTTTCATAAAAATGGAACCATTTCAGGGGAATCAAGTCAGAAAATTTTCAAATTCAAGAAGCTCATTTTTTTAATATTTCGAATGGTGTATCACTGGAAATGAAGCTCATTTCGAAACAAATTAATCGCTATTTCTTACACTTTCAATGATTTTTTTTATATAATTACATTTTTAAAAAAACTTTAGTAATCCTTAGAAACTTCTCTATCGGATGAAGAAAAAATAGGTGGTAACTTTTGTCCAAAAATTAATAATTTGAGAACTTATAACCTCAAAAATTTTTTAAATTCTACTCTTGAAGTCGCAGAATCTCTCAGCGACGAAATATGTTGTTTTTCGAAGAAAATTAGGTGAAACGTATTTTACTGATTTGAGAGAAAAATTCCACCAGGTTATGAGTATTTGAATTTTGCCGCATTTTTGTGATCGGGAAGATCTTTTTACCTAAAAATATAATTTTCAAAATATCTTCGTAAACCATACGAGATATGACAGAACCGCACGAGGCTTTCTTATAGAATTTTTCTCGATCTGCAAAGATCTCAAATTCTTTTTATATTTTTCGATGTTTCCAAGAAAAATGCGAAAATACGATTTTCTGAAAAAAAATTTTCCTGGCCACAAAAATGGTTCGGCCCGCATGAAACTTACAGGAAGTCTTCCTTATAGAAGGTTAAGTTCAACAAAAAAATTGCAAAAAACATGAGGCTGGATTTTAAGTGAAAAACGGCTCTTCATATTTTCAAAGTGATCGCTTCTACTTTGTTAATTTCAACTGTTTTCAAAATCTACAAAGCATCTCGGAAGAGGACGGTAAAACCATGGACACGAAAATTAACTTTTTGCATTCATGGATCAAACTCACGAGAATTTAGAAAAAAAATTTGCGTGTCTGTGGTAAATGAAAACTACACCGGTAAAATGAAAATATTCTGAGAAATTCTTTTGATGAATTGTTGAATTGTACACATGTGATACACGTGCCCTTATGTAATTTCTACTCCCGTGATTGCAGCGTTTGCTTTCAGCTCTTCGCACTCGATTGCGTTCTCGCACTCTCTTCGCTCGTGCGCTAACTATCGACTAGTGTTCGAGCCTCAGGCCCATGCTGCAAGTTTCACACTCATCGGCAACTACCTGTTTTGCGCACTTGTGTCACAAATAGCTATTCTTAAATCGGCAAAATACGTGTCACATAATTTTGACCAAAAAACAACATATTACATCGCTGAGAGATTCTGTGACTCAAGTTGTAGAACCTGCTTAATTTGAAATGGATTCGATCAAAAATAAGAAGGTTTTTTTTTCGGTTACGCTACTACACACTAAACAGTGCTGTACACAGAGACATCTAGCCCGTACCGAGAGCATTCTATATCGCTTTTTTCGGTGTCAAATTGTAACCTTTGTGCCACTGTCTGCTGTGCTTGGATGTAAATCGCAAGCACGAAACGGCAACGTCGAGGTGCTGTGAGACGAGGCGAGGCAAACCGGTCGATTCTTCTGGTTTCTGCAAATTCTCTATTCTAACTCGAGTCTGCTTCGGCTTATTATTAGTTCTTCTTATCCTCCACCCTTGACCTAGGCTCATTCTTGAAACTAACAGGTAGTGATCTGTTCCGCACTCAGAGACTCTCATAACCCACGTATCCCTTACAAGTTCTCTCAGTCTCTCATCCTCTACAACAAAGTCAATCATACTGTGACTTTAGCCTCTATACCAATTATACATGTGGATTTTCTTATGTCTGAACCAAGTGTTCGTAATAAACAAGCCTTTTTCTAAGAATAAGCTAATCAATTTATCCCCGTTACCATTCGTTTTTGGGTCTGAAAAATGGCCCAGTGCTTTGTCGGTACCTTCGCGTTGTACACCAACCCAACCATTCATATCTCAAAGTAAAATTATTCGTTCGCCAGGATCGCAAGTCCCTAGGATATTGTTTAACGAGTCTCAGAAGGCGTAGCAACGATCGGTACTTATGATCGTTATAAATGAGTAACAAATAACAAGAAATAACCATTTTCGTCATTGTTAATTAAAATTTCTCTAAATACTTACTTAAAAAATTGTCTTACTGGAAGGTTTTTCTTCTCCACTAAATTTTAGTACAATCATAATTATAATTTGAGTTCAAGCATGATATTACGCATAGCAATACTATTTACTATTTTAATTATGAACTGTCTTCTGTCATGGAATTCATGTATGGCCAATCCCTTTCCAGCTCGGGCAGGTCTAGTTACGGAAATTTCCGTGACTTTAGCCCTAGCACTATACTTGACCGGGTTGGTCTTGCGAAAAATTCCGTAACGCTAGTCAGTGTCATTTTATAAACAATGCTCGAAGTGACTGATCTACAATAAAATATTTTTAAACATCATGTTATCTGCTTAAACGAAATTATCCTAATATTTTGGATAATTATGAAAAAGTGTCCACATGAAGAATTTTTACGCAGAAATGTGGATATCGTTACTAAAAATTACATTAATTTGTATTTCATCCCACATGTCCAGTTTTAAAATCACTATAAACTTATTATCGGATAATTTTAGTGAACAAGCGGCTTTTTTTCAGAAATTATGAATTTAGGTTTTTCTTTATTGAAATCTTAGTAACAATCATATAAATGAATTTCTGGTTAATTCTGTTGGTTAAATATCACAAATGAGACAATTCTAGCGATAATTTTAGAAAAAAAAAGAAATGTCTATGGAAAACAGCTGATCGAGACATTTGTTCAGAAAAATTGTTATTAGCCAAACGTATTAGTCATGCTTGGTGAAGCATCCAGTTTGAGAATTTCTTTAAAGACAATTGTGAATCAGTTTCGTTCAGAAAAATCAATCTAGCTGTAAGAAAAACCCAACAAGTAAAAAAAAATAATTTTTTGCTTATAACAATTATTTTTAATCATTGGGTTCTATATAAATAGGAGAATTTCTATTCTGAGAATGCACTTGTAATAATTCTGTCATAATTAAGTTTATCTCAGCATTTTTTCTTGAGGTAAAAATTCATAAAGCTAAGATGGCCAATTTTGTTACCACATTGGTTTATATATTATATTGTTGGACTGAGAAAGAAATACAAAATCGTAAACCACATTTCTTGTCAAAAGTCTCTGCTGAGAATTTAAAGGAATATCAAATTCGGTTAAGAAATACGACATGTAACCGATTACACAGCCCTACAAAAAAAAATTCTGCAACCTGAGCTAAGCTACCATACCGATACGTTTTTGAGGTGGCTTAATGCGAATCCGAAGTCAATTTGACTCCATCAGCTCAGAATCAAGGTCAATTGAAGGTCAAAATGAGAAAAAAGCATTGGATTTGGAGAAAACCTCTACTCTTAGACGGGGTCAAACTGACTCCGGATTCGGATTTAGCGACCCCAAAAACGTCTAAGAGTAGAGGTTTTCTCCAATTCCATTGTTTTCTTAATTTTGATCGTGAGTTGACTCTCATCCCGACCTAATGAGGTAAAAATGACCTCGGATTCGGATTGAGTGACACCAAAAACGTCTCAAAGTAGTGGTACACGCCGATTCAATGGTTTTTTTTCTCATTTTGACCTTCACTTGACCTTGATTCTGACCTGATGGGGTAGAACTAACCCCGGATTCCGATTCAGCGACCCCAAAAACGTCTAAGAGTAGAGGTTTTTTCCAATTCCATGGTTTTCTCAATTTTGACCTTGAGATGACCTTCATCCCGATCTAATGAGATAAAAATGACCCCGGATTCGGATCGAGTGACCACAAAAACGTCTTAAAGTAGTGGTTCACGCCGATTCAATGGTTTTTTTCTCATTTTGACCTTCACTTGACCTTGATCCTGACCTGATGGTGTCAAACTAACCCCGGGTTCGACTTCAGCGACCTCGAAAACGTATAGGTATGGTGGTTTAGCTCGGGTTGCAGAATTTTTTTTTTGTGGGGCTGTGTTATCTGAATAGTAAATTCGAGGTCTGGTCCTCTGTGCAGTGCGACGCAGCGCAGGTTCTCACTAAAATAAGGATATCTCGGGACCCGGCAGACTTGTACTCTTTTTCAGGAAAAACTTCTACATTTTTTGAAAAACTTCCATGTTCTCAAAATGTATAATTTCATCTCTCATTCCTCAAATTTTAATTACATCCAATTATCGCTTCCAGAAATGTCGATAATGGAAAAAAATCCAACACCTTGAGACTGTGTTTATCTGAATCTCATTTCAATATATAAAATTAGCCCTGAAATAATTCCCTGTTTTTACAGTGTGGTGAAAGTTGTATCTCATTTCGCGGCCCTGTTGAGAGGGAGGAAAATAACAGCTTACCCGATTGGTTGACGCAAATATAGCCCTCAGAGTTCTTTTGGAGTTTCAATTTTGAGGTTATGGCAAAATGGCAGTGTTGAGCAGTGTAACCAACATAGTCTGCGTTCCAAAACTTTATTAATAGTGAAGTAATGAAATTTCATTATTGTACTAGTGGGGAAACATGTTGATTACATATACTAATCGTCAATAATCAGGTAATGTATTATTTTTCCCACTCGAAAAAGGCCCGCGAAATGAGATATTTCTCGCGGATGTTGAATAGATATATTTTATCATCATTCTCAAGAGTTCTTCCATAAATTCTTTTCACTCAAAGCTTATTGTGGAGCAATTTTCTCAATTTCACACTAAAATCAATTAAATTATTCTAATCGTTGAGTTTAGCACACTTAGGTTGCATATTTTAATGCACTGCCATCATCAATCGCGCGCTTTGCACGCGTTTAATTACTTATGTCAAGTAGGAAATAATTTTGACGTGGAAAAAATATTTGATTAATACCCTTTTATTAAAATCTGAAGGAGCCATTCTTTTACTGTACATGGGTCATTATACTCAAAGGAAACTTTTCCACGTCCCGGTTATTTTTCCCGACACTATTTTCTTCAATTTGAAAATTTGCATAGTGGTAAATGTACCCCTAAGTAGTATCAGAAAACGTTTTGTAACCAGTTCTCACGATTTAAATGTATGTGGAGCTTCAAACGGGTTACCTCTGAAGCCTTTTTGCCATGTGTCTAACATGATTTCTAGCATTCGCAGCATTCTTTTATAGAAATTTTCTTGCTTTTTGAATTTCTACGTAGTATATTCTGAAACTGCGATGATTAAGCTACAATTGTGGGTACTTAATAAGTTTCGATCCCCCTTCTTAACAATAAGACCGTTAGAACTTTGACTTTAGATTTTCCTCGAAATAGAATAATATTGCATTATCCTATTTGTGACGCGATCCCAGAAAAGGGACCTTCCAGGCAAAAGTGAAATTTTACAGGGCGAGCGATTGAAGAAACCTCGAACTCGAGGCGGCGGAGCGGAGAAGTCTCAGAAAGGAATTCTGACCCCCACTCCTCACAGTTCGACCGTGTTTCCCCACTCTCTTCTCCTCCCGTTCATGCGCCGGCAATCAAGTACAATTCTGCTGTCTTTTGTCCTGCGCACGTGTTCAAAGATTCTTCCAATAATTTATATTTTGTGAAATAATGCAGATACAAAATTTCTGATTGCACCCCTATAAAGATCAGTTAAATAAATTATAGAATCCATCATAATCCGAAAATCGATTTTTTTAGGTCCCTTTTCTCGGTTCGCGTCACATTTTAATATGCTTGAAATTGTGTAGATAAAGCTTCGTTAACCATGAATTTGAAGTTTAGACCTTTATATTCATTTTCCACCCATATCAGTTTCTATATCGGAAGAAGTATATTGCATAACTAGGGTGAGATTTTTACATGTCTACGACGAGGAGAATGCTTTCAGCACATGTCGGAGGAAGCGCGCAAGTGCGAGCTGTAGTGTAGACGATCGGAATCGAATCATTCAATAAACCATTATCTTGTAATGATGTTGAATTTTCATTTATTTCTTTTTTCATTTCATTAATTTGTTTACTTCTTCGCATTCTTCTTTCACTTTAATTTTTTCAAGATAAAGATATAATTTTTCTTCTTGCTCTCTTCATTTTTCCGCGAGAACGACTCCGATACTCATTTACGTTTCAATTTCTCTCAGTCTGATTCTTCGTTTTCGATATTTTTATCTGAAATTATAATTTGCATTTAATGAAGCATAAGAAAGAGGATTGTTATAAAAGCTTATATTTTCTTCAAAGTGACATTATTTACTATGTGATCCATCAAACAATGATTGCGATTCAACAGGAAATAGTTTACATGAGAGGCTCTGAACGTGGAATGGACCACTCCCTCATAGTTTCAAAAATGAACCTTTGTCAAGGATGCAGGAGAAGAAGAATTAATAAGAAGTCAAAGCAGACGCGAGTTAAAATAGATACTTTGCAGCAACCAGAAGTTCAAATAGTGTAACGTGAAAAGCTGAATAAATATTTAGGATATCATAAAGCATACTATAAGACGGAATCAGGCAACACAAATGTAGAGGGTGCATTGGTAAATACTACGAGATAGCATCTTCAAGAGTATATCTGAAGTATGCAGTACTGCAGCTGTAGGAATAAAGACTGTAGCTGCTTATTAGAGTGATGAAATCCGCGTGGCTATTAACGAAAGAAAGCAAGCTTACTCAAGAAAGCCGAATATTTCAGGTCTTAGCAATGACGAGAGGACTAGAATAAACAACAATTTTGAGGATAAAAACAGAAGAGCAAAGATACTAGACAGAGAAAGCAAGGATAAGATCAAAGCGGCAGAAGATAAAAAAATCTAAAATGATTTTAGAGGTAATTTGCAACTGTTTTGGAAATAATTCAAGAAGATCAGGAAAGGAAGTACTAGCACTGAGTAAGCCGCAATTAAAAAAAGAATCGATATCCGTGAAATTATATCCGTGAGTAAGAAACTAAAGAACGGTAAGGCTGCTGATGTGCATGGTATCACACGCGACTTCTATATTTATCTGAAACCTATCCTTTCTCCTAGTCATCCCTTACATACCCTTACCACATAAATTCCTTAATCCCCGTTAGTATTACGAGGCTAGAATTGAACGAGTTATGCTTACCCTGACGGGGATTTGGTTTAATAGTATGATAATAGATAATGAAAAATAATCCCTTTTAATGAGAAAAATCTCAGAAAACGTATAAAAAGGGGAAGTGACAGGAAATGAGGGGAAGTGATGTGAAAGGGATGAGGGGAAATAAGGAGTAGTGAGGGCAAGTGACGGTAAATGAGGACAGATTTTGAACAGATTTTTTTTAACAGATTCAGAACAGATTTTGATCAGATTTTTCTAAACAAATTTTGAGCAGATATTGTCGAACAGATTTTGAGCAGATATTGTCGAACAGATTCTGAAAAGATTTTCTTGAACACGTTTTGAACAGTTTTTTTGTAACAGATTTTGAACAGATTTTGAACAGATTTTAAACATACTTTTTTGAACAGATTTTTGTCAGATTTTTCGAAACAGAATTTTTTGAACGAATTATTAAATAAAAAATTCTCATTCAGATTTTTTTGATCAGAATTATTAAATAAAAAATTCTCATTCAGATTTTTTTGATCAGAATTTCTGAAATAGAGTTTTCGGATGTTTTGGGGAAAGCACGACGTCTTGTGGAAAACATGATGTTTTGATGAAAACACAATTTTTTCATGAAAACACTGCAGCAGTTTTAAAATCCGGGCCTTTCAAAATCCGGGCAATGTGAAGTGATGTGGTGTGATATGGTGTGGTGAGGTGAGATGCGATCTTTTCCCCGTCCAATGAGACAAAGGCCGCTTTCAAATCCGCAAACATTGCTGTTATGTCCCCTTTCTCTATTTTGATCCTTCTATTTATAATGAAATTCAGCACATAAATATATTATCTATCACTACCATACCTTTCCCAAACCCTTGCTGATTCGATGGAATTATTATTTTTTCCTCCACTTCTCTCTTTAACCACTTTGATACTATTGGCGCATATATTTTATTTAATGTCGGCATCAACGTCACCCCGCTATAATCTTCAACCCTTTCCTTCAATATCCCTGGCGTTGAAACAAAATGAGTTTCACTTATGTCCGTGAATATATTCCAAAAGAGTCTCAGGTACTCAGGGGTTTTATGGGTCGTTGAATCCAAATTCAAAGTGAAATATCCAATTTCAAACTAAATGTCCCAAAACGGCGAACCCATAATTTAAAAAAAATGTACAATAATTGGACTTTTTTCATGAATACTGTATTTGCGTTAAAAAAATTTTAAAAAAATTAACAACAAAGTTGTCGAAAAATGACCAGGAATATGTATAATCAGGGTACTTTTTTTGATAGGTTAGGCTAAACTTACCCTCTAGAACTCTCAATGCATGAAAATTTATTAGTATAGAGACTTAATATATAATATGTAATTATTCTTGGCGTAATAATATTGCCATTGTCACTGACCGGATTGCTAATATTTATATAAAATTGTGTAATAAATTACATCGGGCACTAAATAACACACGACAGTATTAAGTTAGCGGATACTAATGTAGAGAATATCAGTAATGTTAAAAATTACTTTTTATGTATTTTTCAGTGTACAAGCTATTACTAAAAGCAAAAATGTAACGAATGAAACTAAAATTGCAATATTTAATTATGTCCTTACACCCACTCTGCTGTTTGGAAGCAAGACCTGGACCATCAAGAAAAGGATGGAAGTAAAGTAAACGCGGTTGGCATGCAGTTACTGTGAAATATGCATTTAGGTAAGGGGAATGGTAGCGTATCCAGAGGTCGACCGAAAAAAGAATGGTTGAATTGTATAAATAAGTCTCTTGAGCGGAGGGATATAAAGAGTCACTGAAACACTAGAGCTTGCATGAAAAGATTTATTGATGCAAAGGAAGCAAAAGATGTACGCAAGGATACGGATGTATGGAGGACAATTGTTTATAAGAAGCATAGTGACACCTAAAACGTAAGATTTTGGATCCTCATGGGCCGTCGTGAAGAACTTTGCTCAGGAAATGTGGATGGGGTGAAGAGTATAGATTTTCCCATGGGTCCATCAGTCAGTTTGAGTGCTTATTTGTGAATCGTGATGTAATTTTGACCTTTTGCGTTTTTTATTGGACATGGTTCTTCGCTTTTTGGTTTATTCGCTCTTTGGTTCATTCCCTTTTTGTCGTAATTAGGACGTGCTGATTATTTGTGTAAAATCGTTTATAGACAACAAAAGTTGGAAAAGTATTACCTGTTTGAATAAAACCATTAATTTAATGAAATAAGAGTTTTGTCGAAGTTTTTAAATTTAATCTTTCAAATTGGTTTTAGACTGGTAATATTTGAGACTGATTGGTAATTTTTTGAATTTCAAATGATATAAATCAACTATATTATCTAAAAGTATTCATAACATGAGTATGTTAAATGTAGCAGTCAATTTCTGGTTAATGTCTATAATTTCCTGCATATATTTCCTTAAATTTTCAAAATTTTCTATGAATTATCGAATTCATTTTTCTAAAATTTCAGGTAAATTTCCATAAATTTTCACATATTTGGTCGAAAATTTCCATAAACTTTTATGCATATCATGTGAATAATTTGATTTTTTTCGCCACTTTGTATACGCCATCTTCAGTTTGATAACTTCGCAAACAAGTGTGTTACCAGTCAGCCCTGAAGACTTTACACATGAAATTTCCATGAAATATGCTTTGAAATCAATCAT
This sequence comes from Melikaiella ostensackeni, assembly GCA_032362435.1. NCBI lineage: Eukaryota > Metazoa > Arthropoda > Insecta > Hymenoptera > Cynipidae > Melikaiella > Melikaiella ostensackeni. The sequence continues at coordinate 11,220 of JAUMHM010087470.1, read as the reverse complement.
TTCCGAAGGTTCAAAATTCAGCTATGCATCTATAGCTAAATTATCCAAAAAATGCAAAAATTACTGAAACTTTTCTGGCCAGTTACAAATTTGGGATTCTTGGTCGTTCATCACAATGAATTCGATTCATTCAATCTTATGTATTTCGCGAAAACTTTTATTATTAATTGCTGATGCTCGAATTTCCCGCCATATGGAGAATCACCCTTAAAATGTAGACAGTGGTTTGACATGAAGCAATACGACATTCTCACAAGAGCACACTCAGCACATTTTCCTCTAATTGAATTAGTGGAATTCAAATAGTAATTAGAGGAATTTCCCTGATTATTTTTGACGTGAAGCCGCAAAAATGACTTCGACCTTGTACTTTGTGATGATACGAAAATCTGAATCAATATCAGGAAACAATAGATTGTAACATTCTTGGATCATCCTGCCTCAAATTCAATTGATACTTTCAGATTTAGTGTGTTATTATGCAAATATGCATATAGAGCTTATATATGTATCAATGAATATAAAAATATAAAAATGCTAACGAAAATTGTACTTACCTTATTCTTAAAACAAATACCGTAGGTGTGCACTGTGAAAAACTATGTACCTTTGTTCAAAAAAGCGTCTTTGATATGCAATCGCTTAATTCAAAACGTTTGGAAATTTTTATTTTAGTAATCTTTTATGAGTAATGATATAGAAAAATTAGTTATTTCAAGAAACTGAACATTCTTGAACACATTGGGGACGAAAGGGCAGATTGAGACATTTTTTTGAGGACATCGTTACTAAGAATTACGAAAATTTGCATTTAATGCCTCATATCCAGTTTTGAAATCAATATAAACTTATTGTCGCATAATTTTATTGAACAAGCGGCTTTTTTGTATTTGAAACTTATGAATTTAGGTTTTTGTTCATAGCAATCTTAGTAACAATCCTATAAATGAGTTTTATGTTAATTCTGTTGGTTAAATATCACAAATAAGACAATTCTAACGACAAATGAGAAAAATAATTGTTTGCTTATAACAATCATTCGTAATAATTGGGTTCTATATAAATAGGATAATTTCTATTCTAAGAGTGCGCTTGTAATAATCCTGCAGCGCAGGATCTCACTAAAATAAGGATATCTCGGGACCCAGAAGAATTTTTCAGGAAAAACTTCTACATTTTTTAAAAAGCCTCCATGTTCTTAAAATGTATAATTTCATCTCTGATACCTGAAAGTTTTAAATGAATCTAATTATCGTTTCTAGAAATGTCGATAATTAAAAAAAATCAACCCAAAAATTCAGTATGGTGTAACTCTCGTAATTCTAAAAAATTTTTAAAATCCTGTGGGCGTGTCTGTGGGTCCAAAATATCTCTTATAAAGCATTATTATTTCACCAAGTTTTATATTTTCAGCACCACTCACGCTAGCCATGTAGATCATTTCTAAAGGTAGTGCAACTCAATGCAGTAGATGCTCTGTAAAAACTGGAGATCTCTTCTTTTATGGTATCATTTTCTTAGTGTCTTGTTTTTGAATAGGATAAAACTTATTCTGTTATTATCAATGTAAAATAAATTACTCTGGGATCCCACAAGTGATCTCATTTGAGTACCACTTGAGACTTTTTTATTCAGAGTCTTGTTTTATTCCTGAAATTAGCTCTGAAATAATTCCCTGTTTTCATAGTGTGGTGAAAGTTGTGTATCTGCAGTTTCTGAAATATGAATTGTCAAACGAATATACTCTACCACCTTCACTTACATAATATAATGTGGTAAAAGAATTCAAGCTTTTGCATCAATATCGCTTCGATTAAAATTGTATCTGTATCTACATATCTTTATATACATGGTACATATTTTTTATGTATAACGTACTCCACACCACTTTTGCGTCACGAAACTCTAAGAGCGTCAAGTCTTTGTAAATATGCGTGAGCGTGACGTGTACAAAACGAGGAAAGAAGACTGAAAAATTTTGTGCCCCAGCGATTTCTACTCTTATATTGAAACTTGCTTTAAAATCACAGAAAATATGTTTGATCATCATTCTCAAGAGTTCATTCATGAATTCTTTTCACTACAAGCTTATTGTGGAGCAATTTCCTCAATTTCACACTGAAATGGATAAAATTCATCTCATCGTTGAGTTTAGCACACTTAGGTTGAATATTTTGATGCACTGGCATCACCAATCGCGCGCTTTGCACGCGTTCAATTCCATATATCAAGAAAGAAATAATTTTAATGCAAAAAAGATGTAACCGTTTCCCACAAGTTGAATATATGTGGAGCTTCAAATGAGTTATCTCTAAAGCCCTTTTGCCATGTCTCTAACATGATTTTTAGCATTTGCAGCACTATTTTATAGAAATGTTTTTGCTTTTCAAATTTCTAGGCGGTATGTTCTGAAACGGCGATGTTTTAGCTAAAATTGATGGTAATTAATAAGTTTCCAACACAACCTTTCTTAACAGTAGGATCGTTAGAACTTTGTCTTTAGATTTTCCTCAAAATATAATAACATTGCTTTATCTTGCTTTAGTATGCTTGAAAGTGTGTAAATAAGGCTTCATTAGCCATGAATTTAAAGTTCAGACCCCCGTATTTATTTTCCACCCATATTAGTTTCCATATCGAAAATAGTATATTGCATAACTAGGGTAAGATCTCTAGATCTCTAGGACAAGGGAAATGTTTTCAGCATGAGTCGAAGGCAAGCGCTAGAGAATCGGAATCGAATCATTCAATAAACCATCATCTTGTAATAATGTTGACTTTTCATTTGTTCATTTTTTTATTTCATTAATTTTTTAATTTTTTCGTATGCTTCTTTCACTTCTATTTTCCCAAGACGAATATATAATGTTTCTTCATTCTTTTTCCGCGAGAACGTCTTTGATACTCGTTTCTACGTTTTAATTTTCTTCAGTCTGATTCTCCGTTTTCAATTTTTTAAATCTGAAATTATAATTTGCATTCAATGAATCATAAGAAAAAGATATATCATAAAAGCTTACATTTTCTTCAAAGTGACGTTATTTCCTATACGATCGATCAAACAATGATTGCAATTTAAGAGGAAATAGTTTAGATCAGATGCTCTGAATATGAAACGAACCACTAACTCATAGTTTCAGAAATGAACCTTTGTCAAGGATGGAGGAGAAGAAGAATTACAATAAGTCAAAGGAGACGCGAGTTAGAATGGAGAATTTGCAGAAGCCAGAAGTTCAAATAGTGTATCGTGAAAAGCTGAATAAATATTTAGGATATCATAAAGGATGCTAGGAAACGGGATCAGGCAATAAAAATGTAGAGGGTGCATGGATAATACTACGAGATATCATCTTCAAGAGTACATCTGACGTGTGCGGTACTGCAATTGTAGGAATAAAGACTGGATCTTCTTGCTAGAGTGATGAAATCCGTGTGGCTATTAACGAGCAAAAGCAAAGTTACTCAAGAAATCCGAATATAAAGGTCTTAGCAATGAGGAGAGGACTAGACTTGAAAATATTTATGGCTATATAGAAACAGAAAAGCAAAGATACTAGTCAGAGAGAGCAAGGATGAAATCAAAGTGGAAGGAGATACAAAATCAGAAATGATTCTCAAGGTAATATGAAGTTGTTTTGAAAATAGTTTAAGAGATAAGGAAAGGAAGTCTAGCACTAAGTTAGCCGAAATTAGAAATGCTGTTGGTGAAATTGTATGGTATACGGACAGAGTGAAAGCCTGTATAAGGGACTTTTCCAAAAAATGGTATCAAGTTCATGCTATGAAGCATAACAATGATGACTCAGAACAGGATGTATTAGACAATCCCGTTGTAGGTGACAAAAGGAGAATTCATATCTATGATATTATATCCGTAATTAAAAAACTAAAGTATGGTAATGCTGCTGATGCGCATGGTTTCACCGCAAAAATGCTTAAGAACAGTGGCGGATAATTTTTTGTGTTTGAGCGAATTTATGAATATGTGTGCCGAGAATGGTGAAGTTCAAAATGATTGAAAAAGGCGATTATCTGTCCACTTTACAAGGAAAAGGGTTAAAAAAGTGCCTGTTGCAATTATAGAGCGATTAGCCTTCTAAGTATCGTGAGCAAAATATTTACCAAAATACTTATTTGGGAGGCTGAAAAGGACAACTGAGGGATTGATTTGATATTAAGCAGGGTGTTAAGCGAGGCTGCGTTATTTGCTCATAAATGTTTAATATATACTTGGAGAAGTATCTAAGAATGGCTGTTTTAGACGAAGAAGGTGTTCATCTCGGAATAATAGAAGTGCATTGACAGGCGTTAGCATATAATAAGATTGTTACGGCAGAATCATTTGATGAGTTGCAAAGAATGATGAACAGACTGGATACCAGTGTGAAGTGTGCGGTTCTTAAAATTAATGTTATTAAAACAGAAATTATCGGTTTTGAAGGAAGGGGTGAAAAAACAATATGCAACATTCACTCAAACGAAGAGAGGATAGAATGAGTAAATGGCTTCGTGTGTCTTACAAGTTGAAGCATATAAGCGACGGTAGAATGATTATAAGCTCTGCAAGAGTCATTACTAGAAACAAAAATATCACGAATGAAGCTGAAATTTCAAGATATAAATCTGCGCTTGTACTCACTGTGCTGTATGATGGCGAGACCTGGATGAATGAAGGAAAGGATAAGAGCAAAGTGAACGCGTTCGGCATGCAATTCCTGCGGAATATATGCGGTAAATCCCTAGTGGAAAAATTCAGTGGTGAGTGGATTCTCAAAGAATGTGGTGTAGAAGAATCATTGATTCACAGGAGTGAAAGAAATTCGATGAGATGGCATGGTCATGTTGAGAGAATGAATGAAAGATTTTTAGCGATGAAAATGTATTCAAGTAAGGTGAACGGTATCATTTCCAGAGGTAACCGAAGCACGATATGTTGCAATGTGTGAATGAGACTCTAAAGCGAAGGGAAATGTGGAGTTGCAGAAACATAATAGCGTGCAATGAAACAATGTATGAATGGATCGGTAGCAAAATATGTATACAAGTCAAGGGATGTATGGAGGATAATTGTTTATAAGAAGAATAGTGCTGCCTGAAACGAAAGATTTTGAATACTCATGGGCCCGCGTGAAGAGGTTTCCTTAATAGATTAGTATGATGGCGTAGTGAAGCTCTTCATCAGGGGCGATTGCTACAGACATAGATTAGCGCCCCGTGTCGCAGTGGTGTTGTAGACGAGTGTGTCATTTGAATGAACAGTACGCGACTTCTGAATTACTCTAAAACTTATTCCTTCTCCAACACATCCCTAACTTACCTTTACTATATGAATTTCTTGATTCCCGTCAGTATAACAAGGCTAGAACCGAACGAGTTACTCTTACCTCGACAGGGAGTGATGTGAGAATGATGAGGGGAAATGAGGGGTAGTAAGGAGTGATGAGGTGAGATGAGGGTAGGTAAGGGGAAATGACGGGAAATGAGGATAGATTTTTTTGAACAGATTTTGAACAGATTTTTTTTAACAGATTTTGATCACATTTTTCGGAACAGAATATCTTGATCAGAATTCTTTGATCAGAATTATTTGATAAGAATTTATCAATCAGATTTTTTTGATCAGAATTCCTCAAACAGAAATTTTTGATGTTTTGATGAAAGCACGATGTTCGGATGCAAACATTGTGTTCCGATGATAACACGATTCCTACATGAAAACACTGCAGCAGTTCCAAACTCCGGGCCTTTCAAACTTCGGGCCCCTCGAACTTCGCGAGTTTCAAACTCTAGGCGTTTCAAACTCCGGGCAATGTGAAATGATGTGGTGTGTGGTGTGATGCGATGAGATCACTTTGCCGTTCAATTAGTCAAACGCCGCTTTCAAATCCACAAACATTGCTGTCATGCCCCCTTTCTCTCTTTTGATCCTCCTATTTATAATATAATTCAGCACATAAATATTATGTATCACTCCCATACCTTTCCCAACTCCTGTTAGATTCGGTAGAATTACTTTTTTTCCTCCACTTCTTTTTTTAATCACTGTGATACTACTGTCGCATATATCTTATTTAATATCGGCATCAACGTCACTCCGCTATAATCTGCAACCCTTTCCTTCAATATCCCTGGCGTTAAAACAAAATGAGTTTCACTTAAGTCCGTGAATATATTCCAAAAGAGTTATTTCCTAAAAGTATTCATAACATTAGTACACTGAAAGTCCCTAATAATTCAGTCTGCAATATATCCTTCCTAGAATTCTACCAGCTCGCATTCATAGGCGACGAAGTCTGAAGGAATGAGCGGGAGGCGTTGCGAGTGCTGTAGCGTTCAGCAGTTCCATAGCTATGAAGCGGGCAGTACGAAAACTCGCGTGCAAATTTTGCATTCATTTTTTAACACACACGGAAAATTCTCTTTTCATAAATTAGTCTTCATTATTAAAAAAGGTCCATACCTTATGATAACAAAAATGAATATCTGTACAAAACTAAGTTAATTAATATTATGTATTCCTACTGGAAATAGTTCATACGGCCCTGACTGTTGACATTGGAGTCGCTCCACCATATGTCCAAGGCCACTTTAGGCTAGAACCAAAGTCGGACTTTTATGGGACTTTCAGTGTATGTTGAAAATAGCAGTATATTTCTGGTTAATAACCATAATTTTCTGCATATTTTTCTTTAAATTTTCTATAAATTATGGAATTCATTTTTCTGAAATTTCAGGTAAATTTCTATAAATTCTCACATATTATTATTATCATATTGCAACGGGGCAATTCTCTGTCATTAACAGTTGACGGGAAGTGATCAATGTAATTTACACAAAGCCCAACATAACCTCTCAAGTCATACCGGTAGAGCATTGCGGTAAAGACGGGATTTCGGCAAAAGTATGAACATAACAAAATAAAAGATGAAACATCATCGTACTTACTAGAATTAACGCAATTTTATATGCAACTTCATTTAAAGGTCACCCTGGAAATAAAGGGAAATATCTATCTGCTTCACATGTTGTCAGAGTAGAAGGGAACCGACAAGAAGATCCGCCGACATTAAGTCGACGACGTTCCTGCTCATACTCAACAACTGAAAACTTATAAAAACAAATATTCTTGTTATTGTTATAACTGTCACGACAATTAACTACACAAGAATTTATACGATACTACCCAGGTCGCTGCTTTGTCACGATCACTCGTCACTTGTGTCGAACAGCAACGTATCATGTCTCTGATAAGTGATATACGCGCCTGACTTTATTCCTTTATTTTTCACTACGTACGTTTCTTCCTCTCTAATTTTTCTCGTCACCCTATAATTTTGTAAATGAATGACACCCGTTTACTATTCAAAATCATCAATCGCAGGTATGTTCACATGCAACCGCTCCATGCGAGAAACGCCGATTTAAGCCACCATGAACACAAGCGTCGCCTTTCGTCATTAATTCCAATTCTTGCAGACATCAAATACCACATTCCCGCACGCTTATCTTGCAGTAGAGTAACCTGGCACTTCGCGCACTCTTTACAAAGACGAAATATTTGAGATATAGCACGAACCATGTATGCCGGAAACTTTTATTTTTACCATAATTCAGTATACAAAACATGCATTGTAAAAATTGCATAACGTTTTGGTAATAAATATTTGATGCATTTATTGTAAAATTCTAACAGGAATTTTCAACAGTGCATTCTCTCTAAGAAAATAGTATTTTTCTACTAACGAATCAGTAAACATTTCGAACAATCGAACCACTATTTTCTACTAAGCCTTCGTGGCACACATTCCTCTAATTAAATTAGTGGAATTCATCTAGTAATTAGAGGAATTTTCCTGATTATTTTGGATGTTAAGCCACAAAAATGATTCCGACCTTGTACTTAGTGATGAAAGCACGAAACTTTGCACAAGTGTTCTGGGACGGTATTCAATTGATACAAAAATCTGAATTAATATCAGGAAACAATAGATCTTGGATCATCCTGCCTTAAATCAAATTGATACTTTCAGATTTAGTGTGCTTTTGTGCAAATAAGGATATAAAGCTTATAGATGTATCAATGAATGTCAAAATATAAAAATGCTCACGAAAATTGTACTTACCATATTCTTAAAATGAATACCGTAGGCGTGCACTGTAATAAACTATGTCCCTATGTTCAATAAAGCGTCTTTGATATGCAATCCCTAAATACAAAACGTTCGAAAATTTTAATTTTAGTACTCTTTCATAAGTAACGATATAGAAAAATTCATTATTCTAAGAAACTGAACATTCTTAAACACATTGGATCAAAGTGAAGCTATATAAGTTACTATAAATTAATCTACTTCGTTCTCGTTCCGAAAAGTGTCTGTCTTTGCCACGAATTCAATCAAGAGCCTGCATAATAAAAACTTTTTTCCAAGGTCATACGTCTAATTATCTTTTCTTCGCAAGAATTGAAAGGTATCGCGTGCATTTCAAAAACTGAAGCATCATCTCTTGCAAATTGATTTTCTCAGCTTTTTTTATTCTTCTAGATAATGTATCGTCAAAGTGTAACGCAAACAATGACAATTTGGGTTCTTTCAAATCTTTGTTTACATTTATATCTGTGCAGCCGCTTTTCACCGTACACAATACGAATACTTAAACCGGATTAAAAAGTTAAAGAACTTTGGTACGGTATGTAGTTTGATATTTCTCGCTGATAATTCTGGATTACTGAATATTTCGGCGGTTGGGTGACCTGGACCTGGATCTGGACCTGATAGCCCTGAAAAATCGAAAATAGAAACTATGAAATTCGGAAAACTAGTGACTTTGAAAATGAAAGTAAACCGATATTGTAACCAACGAATTGAATTCGAGGAGTTCACATTTTACAAGCATATATTTTTTTTAATTAAAAAAATTGGTCGCTCTACCCTGCTGGCCCATGCACATCGGCTAAAATAACGTGTTCTCTGTTGAAAGATTGTCGTCGGAAACAACGAGCGTATCTATTAAATGGTGAAGTCACTTTGGCAACGTTGCCATCTATGCGTATTTTAACACATTCAAATTCAGTAATGTCATCTTCTCTTGCAGCCAATAATGGATTCAATTCAGTAAGTGTGGGTATATATTTGCCAATGATATACCGGCCACTCGGGTCTGTTCCCAAAAGATGAGGGCCTGGACATAACTCCAAACGGGCACCTCGATATGCTAAGCTTTCGAAATCATGTACATTATAAACTTGAATTCGACGAAGAGTTGAGGTTTCCCTGGGTGCCGAAGCTAATTCTGCAAAGAGGAAGTGTGTATAGGCAATACTCTAAACCTAAGAGAAATTAACTCGAAACGTTGCCTTGCGTAAGGAAATTACACAAAACGCAAGCGCGAGCAACTCCCACTGTACGAAAGTAGCTCACTAGTGGGGAGTAACGCGAAAGCAGGTCCATAAAAGCCGCTTGCGTAACGAAAATCGGGGAGTTGGGAGCTTGTCATCGAAACGACAAGAGCAGCTTTAGAAGAACCTTGTGAGCAGAGCAGAGTTACACTCTGTCCCCTGGTCACGTACACCTCCTCAAAGGCGACAAAAGAGGCACTAGGAGACTAGAGATTTTCTCTCCTCTACTAGTCCTTTCTGGAAGTTATTTTAAGAGCAGGCGGAAGTTGCACTTCCCAACCTGGTCTAGAAAAGTATCCTTCCAGCGCACACGCTAATGTGATTTGAGAGCAAGCTTTCTGACTTTACCACGAATTCATCTAGTGCACAGGTTTGATGTCGTGTCCTTGATGAACATTCTGGGTGGGTTATAAAGTACTGTGTTACTCAGACTTCCTCGGAGATGGTATGGTTTTTTTACCTAGGGCATTGATTTGAATTCATGTCTTCGAGAAACTCACTTGACAGAGCTCAAAATATTCCTCAGACTTCACTTCCCTGGAGACGACGTGTTGTATAAATCTGGTGCGCAGGGTGGATGTCGTATCCTTGAGGAATATAGTGAATAGACCCTAAAGTACTATGTTACCCAGGCTTCTTTGGAGAAGACGATTTTTCTCGGTGTAGTCAATTAGTGAATTTCTTGTCGAATTTTTCCAATATAAAATGTTGAACGTGGAGTGATAACGACCTAATGCGTGTCAAATGTGCGTTTGTGTTTTATTGAATTTGTTGGTATTTCTCTATGTGCACGCATTGAAGGAAGGTTTTTTATCGTGGATAAAGTAAAATGAAATACGCTCAATGTGTAAATAATCCTTGTCTTTCCATCTTGAGGCAATAACACTAAATGCGTCATGTTGGTGGTGATGTGGCCTACATTTAAGAGTTTCATAATGCTACCTTCCTACATCGTTTCAATGAAAAAAATGGTACCCATATAACTAAATCGTTCTATTGAACCAATTTTGATGATTTCAAGGAACAATTTGGTTAAGTTAATCAAATTGTTGATTGGTTGACTAATTTTTTTTCTTGGTACAATAAGTGTTTTTGGTTGAATAAGTTTGTTGATTTCAGAAAATATTTCATTTATTGAACAACAATTTTTGGTTTAATCTACAAAATACTGTTAAATGAGCATTTAATATGAAACAAGCCCACGATTGGTTCAATTGAACAAAAATATTTGATTGAATGCATCTTAAAGGCTACGGCCGCAAGCGCACATGGTACTTATGCGTGCTACAATGCTAAGAATGTTCTAAAAGTTCGCGAGTCACTAAAAACTCAGAAATCATTGAATTCACTTGCATCTTAGTGAATCTCATCATATAAAGTGGTCCGGAAACAAAATCTAATTGGGCCTCAAGAATTACACAATACTATTGAAATATTTTCTGCGAGATTATACATAAAACAGTTATTCAAGAAAAATTTCTGTTCGAAAGGCGTGCTATTTATACATCTATTCTCTTGCGTGTAGTCTGCTACAGGAAAACAATATAAAAGATATTTTCATACTTACCAACAGGTTAAGTGAAAGCCACTAAAGTAAAACACAGAACTCCAATCATAGTCCTTATTTTCGTAAAACAAAAGAAACCTGCTCATGAACAATATCGATACGAGTGTAATTAATGAATAATCTGCAAAATGGTTCAATGTATATATACCAGTCGTTACCTCATATTTGTCTTTCTGAGTTATTAATCTCTCATTACTCTGTTTTTTCTACACTAACTTTTCAAAGCGTTATCTCATTTGTCCTTCTGACTTCTTCG
>JAUMHM010087469.1:0-10347 GCA_032362435.1 Melikaiella ostensackeni | reverse complement strand
CTGCTCAACTCGAAGTCGTCGCCATTTGGACGATCTAAAGAAAGAAGAACTTGAATTCGTTTTCTTCCCTAGGGCAAAGAAATGACGACATAGCGACAAGAAAGTGAAGAGAACTGAAATTGACCACTTTCGACCCGCTCTATGAGCCTCGAATTTCAAGGTTTCAGGCGAAGCGTTTTGAAATCATTTTTTTTCATGATAACAAAACAATAGCATATTTCTTCGATCAAAGCTGAGGAAAATTTTGTTTTTTAATTTATAATTTTATATTATTATTCACTACCAAAAACTATACCTACCAAAAATTCAACATATTTTTTTAGGCCATATGACATTTTTTAAAAATTTTTCACAATCTGAATTTTTAAATTCATACACAAAACAAAAGATATTATCCAATCGAACTCAAATTTGTAGAGCTTGCCACTACTACTCTGCCATGCAAAAGAAGAAAACCAGTAAGTAACTACCTTTTTTATGAAATTTGAGATATTGATATATTTACGATCGTACAAACTCGCTCCTTCATATGTTATATGATTTATAATAAAATAATAGTAATTAGGGCTTTAATAAACAATTTCAATTCACCTAAATCTGCAAAATTTCTAGTCATCTAGAATAAAAGACCTGTAACTAGCTATACAGAAAAACCAAAACCTGTAATTACATGAGCTCGTGCAGTGCATCGTCATTTGTCTGCAGATACACTCTTTTCTTTCTTGGTTTACGAAAAATACATTTTCATGAAACATTTAGTGAAAATTTGGCTTTGGATGCCTCCGAAGCGGGTCGAAAGTTGCGTTTCCAGCCCCAGACTAGAAAGTGAAAACAGGTGACTGCGTCAGCATTTTACGCCACTAATGCCAATGTTGGCTCCCTGTGCTACTGCGCGTGCGGTAGGGCAGTTCGCTCATTGGTCGCAATTTTTCGCATTTGGCGCGCGATTCAAAAGTGATAATAAATACAATTGTCGTGATTAAAGTAAATAATCATTGGAAATTGCACAAAAATGTTCCTCATTGAATAAATTTAGATGTAAGACGGGGAAAAAAATCTTCATTTCAATTAATTGAAATAAAATCAACTGAATTTACAGAATATAAGTATAAACAAATTTTTTCCACGTCTTACACCTAAATTTATCTAATTAGGAACATTTTTGTGAAATTTCGAATGATTATTTATTTTAATTACAATTGTATTCATTATCACTTTTGAATCGCGTGCCAAATACGAAAAATTCCGACCAATGAGCGCGCTGCCCTAATGCACGCGCAGTAGCTCAGGATGCCAACATTGTCATCAGTGTCTTACGCTCGTTTCTAACCTCAGTCTCCACCTTCAATCGTGAACGTACCTAATGTGTGTCGCCTCATTTTCGAAAGTGATTTTATCCATTTTGGTCCAATTTCGAAGGGGGCCAACAACTGGTCTTATGGGCCCTCCGCCTTTGTTATAGGATTACACACTAACTAGTAATAAGAACCCCGAAAGGGATTTGGCTTAATGGAATAATAATACAAAAACAGATGTTGTTCTACTTAAGATGTGTGAAATGCTTTTTTACAGTTTTCACAAGTGCAATATTTATTTTCTCATTTAATATTCTCAAGCAAGAATCAGAGATGAGGTCCACTATAAGTCACATTACCCTAGCTTTGTTTTCATTTTTTTCGTAAAAAATATAGGAATCCGATCGAAACTTTCGTTCCACTTCGTTATTGATGAAAAAAAAAAGATTTTCTTCTAAACTTTGATCTGCTATTTCTAGATTTGGACGAAATTAGATAATATCTGAAATTATATTGGATTGGATCAAAATTATTTTCCTCTAACTGGCAGTAACGAAATGGAACGAAAGTTTCGGTCGGGTCCCTGCAAAAACAGTTATTTAAATGTTCATTCTAGATTTGTGGCACGTGGATATATAATTGTGGAATGTGAAATTAAATGTGTAATATCGACACCTCGATTCCATACTTCTCCACGTCACGTTTAGGCGGTATATAGCGCCACGTCGCGTTTGATCGGTGTACAGCTCTCCATCGCGTTTGTTCGCTGTATAGTTCCAGGACCTATGTCGCCTAAATGACACGTGGAACAGTATGGAATGGAGGCATAGATATGTATAATACCGACAGAAAGTTTGTATACATTTCCTTTGACAGTTTGAAAATTCATGCTTCACTTCAAAGGCGAATATCTGTGCAGAAACTGAATCTACGACATTGTGAGAAAAATCATTTGAAAAATTAAAAAATTGGTCGTCGAATCCACCTAGGCTAAAGTTATTTCAATGAATGAGCTAAAAAATATTTAGCTTCAGAGTCAAAAATTTTTTTTAGCAAAATTAACATCCCAGTGGCCAAAAAATTAAAGGACGTATTTACAACATCCTTATGACATCTTCACGACGTGGCGGAGGCGTCGTATTTCCGTGTCGTAAACGCGACGTAAAGACATCTTTGCGACATTGGAATGTCTTAAAGATATCTTTACGACACGGACATAGGACGTCTTTCTGACGTCGTAAAAATGTCGTAAAGATTGCGTCAAGACGTCCTCAATTTTTTTGTTCACTGAGATTTTGGAATCTTGAGTTCAACTCTCTGCCAAATCTAGAAAAGTGTTCCTACAAATGTGGAAAAATCATAAAATCAAGTGTAAATCCTACCCTTTAAATTCAAACTAAGAGCACGATCAAATGAAACGTAATTGCGGAGTAGTCATATGAAATATTTACTCGTGCAATGAAATTTGGGGAAGCCAAAAGTCCGAGATTCGTCCTCAACCTTTTTTATTTTTTGATAGAATTTGAGTAAAATGTTTATTGAATAAACAATTAAAGGTTACATAAGATGTATATTACAGAGCAGTAGAAAAAGTTATTAAAGTAAAAAAACTTATAATCTCTCAGATCGTACATTTCAGTAAAAGCGACGCGACGCAAGTGAGGAAGAGGGGCAAGGGCACTGCTTTTTGCGGAGTGATACATTAGGCAGTTACACACACACACAACTCACACCTATCATAAAAATGTAAAGACGAGCCATCAAATAGTTCTACCTACAGTGAACATGAATCAGGTGTATGTCATATTATTTCAACACTCCCCCTATTCATGTACACGAGAAATAATCATCCAAACGCATCATGCCTAAACATTTTGCATGTTTCTCCGCAGACGATGTTTTTTTGAACACATCAGCGATGTTTTTATCGGCTGAAACATAATCCACGAGAATTTCTTTCTTTTCTTGAGCCTGACGCGAAAAATGAAAACGAATGTCTATATGCTTACTACGTTTGTGGAAAATCGTATTTTTGCTTAAATAAATGGCACTCTAGTTATCACAGAATATAATTGTTGGCTTATCAACGAAATTTACAAAACCCATATGATTTAAAAGACGTCTAAGATACGTTGATTCCTTGGCTATTTCTGAAAGTGCCATATATTCCGCATCCATGGTAGATAAAGCAACTGACTTCTGTTTTTTTGCTTCCCAGCTGAGTGGTCCTTGAGCTCATATTGTGACATTTCCCGAACACGACTTTCGATCATCGATATCGCCTGCCCAGTCCGAATCCACGTAAGCGATCATTTTTTTCTCCAGCCTTTACATATGTGATCCCGTAGTTGAGCGTTCCAGTAAGGTATCTCAAAACCCTTTTTGCTGCCTTCCAATGAATTCTTCTGGGATAAGCGTTGAATCTGCTCAATAGACTCACCGCGAATGCAAGGTCTAGACGACTAGCATTTGCCATGTAGATTAAACCACCAATCAGTTCTCGATAAGGCACGTTCCTCATATAGCTTTGTTCTTCCATTAAAGCAGGTGCTGAATCTTTTGACAATTTTATTCCCTGCTCCAAAGGAGTCGAAACAGGATTCGCAGAGTCCATTCCAAATTTTTCAATCAATTTTCTGGCATAGCTTTCTTGTGATAATTTTTCCAGTGGATCCATTTCTCTCGACGTGAATTCCTAAGATATCTTCTAAACGACCCATGTCTTTTATTTTGAACTTGTCTCGGAACTTAGCCTTTATCTTTGTAATTGTGTTGACACTTTCTGAGGCAAGTAACAAATCATCGACATAAACTGTTATTATTATTGGGGTTTCGTCGATTTTCCCTGTGTCTCCTTTTTGATGCGAAAAACCCAACGGCATGTGATAGTTGGTTTATCGCTTGGTCGATCAACCAAAGTCCAAGTATCATTTTCAACTAGTGAGTTGTACTCCGAGTTCATGGCGTTGATCCATAGATTTTTGTCTGAACGATTCATAGCCTCGTCCACAAAAACTGGATCTCCATCCATTGATGTTTCTGTTAAGTTCGCCAACTCGTTGAAAATTTTTCTTGGTCTTCCTATTTTTCCAGACCGGTCGAGTTTCGGTCTTCCCGGTCCTCTTTTGGGAGTCTTTTTTGGAGTTCGAAATTCTTCAGGCGATGATAATTTTAAATCATTCACATCTTCTTTCTGGCTGGTTTCCTGTTTGTCCTTCATCTCATATTTCGGGTTTAAATGCTGCTTAGGTGAATCCTTCAAGTTTTTTTTGTTTCAAAGCCATCCGGCCTTTCAGGATCGTCCAAAGCTGCAGTTTTTAAGGGAAGTACAACAAAATCCTCAGTAATATCTACATGTAAATTTTCCACAAATCTAACATCACGACTTTTTATTACAATCTTAGTGCCACGTTCCCACAAACAGTAAGCTTAAGATTCGCTTAAATACCCTACCATTACAAATTCTTTGCCCTTTGCTTGCATTTTCCCTAATCCTTTACGTTTTATTTATGCGGTTGCTTCACAGCCGAAAACTCGCAGGAAATCTACAAACGGTTTTATTCCGCTTCACATTTCTATCCGAGTTTTTCCCTCTATCGCTTTTGTTGGACACCGATTTCTTATAAACGCCGCTGCGTTGATGGCTAACATTACAACTTCAATAAATCGAATTTTATCATCTATAATATATTATATATTTAAGCTCCGATATTTTGCTCCGCCTAAAGATTGTGCTTCGAAGGGACCACAAATGTCCGAGTGAATTATTTCTAGAATTTCTTTCGCTCTCGTTGCCGTGTTTTCAAAGGGCAATTTATGTGTTTTTGCCTTATCACATACATCGCAATTTACAATATTATTGTTGGACTTCAAATCAAGACCTTTAACCATACCTTCCATTTGTAGTTTGATCAAATCATTGATGTTGAGATGACCATACCTCTCGTGCCATTTTGTGAGTGCGTCCTCCTTACTGTCAGTTGACGTCATATATGCTGTTTCATTCGTACCCACAAGATACAAGTTTTTCTCGTCGATCAGCTTTCATGGCCACAGTGTCGTCTTTCCTCAGCACTTCTCCTTTCTTGCAGTCGAATACGACTTTATATCCGTGATCGGTAATTTTTGCCACTGAGAGCAAGTCGTTTTTTAAATCCGGAACACACAGAACATCAGTTAAATTAACTCGATTTTTGGCAGAATTGGTTTTCAAATTTAACAATACACTTCTGACATCAGCAGACGTAACTTCCTTATCTGCTGCAGTCTGCACTCTTACTTCACGGTTTTCGTCAATGTCAGAGAAACATTCACGTTTGTTGCACATATAAGAAGTTGTCCCACTATCTAGGCACCACTCATCGTTTTTAATTTTACTGATCATAGCTGTCGTGACGAACATAGCATCTTCAGATTCTGCTTGACATGTTTTATCTTTATTGTTTTGATTAAACCAGCAATCGGCCACTCTGTGACCCACTCTTTTACACTAATAGCATTGTATTGATGACTTTTGCGTCGTGTGGTCACTTTGTTTACTTTCAGCATATTTCCGGGAATTCCGGCTTTCTCTGTCTTTTCAATCGGTGAAATTCGACGAGACTCCTCTTCTATTAATTTGCCTTTCAAAAATTCAACGTACGAAATTACGTCCCTGGACTCGATGGCAACTCGGAAATTTTCGTACTCTTCTAGTAAAGAACTTAACAGCATTATGGAGAGTAATTCGTGAGGCAACTGTATTTCAATGTCCTCCAGTTGATCCGATATTTGTACGAAATCACTTACAAACTGCAACATCGAGGTATCTGGAGTTTTCCACATTTGATAGAGTTTCTTGTAGAGAACAGATTTCCTTACAGGGCCCCTTGATTTATATACATTCTCCAACTCACCCCAAGCTTCTTTCGACGTAATGGCATTTCGTACATGGATAAGTTCTTTAGTAGAAACACCGAAAATAATTAATGCGAGTGCCTTTTCGTCAATTGCCGTCCATTCAGCCATTTTCGTTTCTCAATCGTTCCGGTTACAAATCCCCAGAGTCCACTGTAGACAAGAACACTTCGCATTTGGAGTTTCCATGTTTCGTAATTTTCAGCAGTCAATTTCCCTATATGTTAAGTGCCCCCGGCTGATTGCATTTTGATTTACGACACTCACGAACACGTTCGAATAAAAAACTTTCGGAAAGAAAACCAAACAACAATTTTTGGGTTAAATTACCTTTTTCTACAAGTGCACTTCACGGGACACTCTGGGCAAACACTCTGAGCCCATAACCTGATATATTTTGAGTGAAATGTTTATTGATTAAACGATTGAAGGTTACATAAGATGTATATTACAGAGCAGTAGAAAAAGTTGTTAAAGTAGAAAAACTTATAATCTCTCAGATCGTACATTTCAGTAAAAGCGACGCGATGCAAGTGAAGATGAGGGGCAAGGGCACTGCTTTTTGCGGAGCGATACATTAAGCAGTTACACACACACACAACTCACACCTATTATTAAAATGTAAATACGAGCCATCAAATAGGTTTACCTAGAGTGAACATGAATCAGGTGTATGTAATATTATTCCAACATTTTTAATTTGTTATAAAGTGTAATGACAGATTACATTAGATATACAATGAAATGTAATGGAATCTGAGGTTGCACCTTATAACAAATGAAGTTTAACGACGAACCTAGGACTATTGGCTTCTCAAAATTTCTATTGCACCAGTGAATATTTTATATAACTACTCAGCGATTGAGTGTCCTCATGCAAAAAAAAGACGTAGATTCTTTCTAGCGCGGCGGAGTTGTGACCCTGGCGACCAAAAATCCAAACTGGAAATTTAAAATTTTAAAATATACATTATCGTAGAAAATTACATTCTGCTTTTTTTCTTTACAAGAAAATCGGATCTTTTTCAATTTCTTAACAAATTGCAAAAAACGAGTTTCTTCAAAAGACAATTTTTAATTCAATTTTTGTCTTCAACTCGTGCTCAAATCTAAAGTTTTTGGAATTTCTTTATGAAATTTAGAGGCAATATTTGTCATAGTATTCTTGTTATAGCATTTAGAGATAAAAGTTTTAATCTTTGTCCATAACAATATGAAAAATTATTTTTTAAGTTAGTGAATGATTCGTTCCACAAAATATTTGAGCGTTTCGTTTATCGAGGGGTAAAAACTGTGAAGGCTAAACCTAAAGCGCTGAACGTTAAACTTTAAGTCGGGACGTCTTGCCGCTTAGGCGGGTAATACGGGAGTCAAACTTAAAAATAAATAATAACACTTTGATTGACATGAAGTATATCAAGTTTTAATTCATTTAGCAAATACTTATATTCATAATTTATATAAATATTCAACTAGATCATTCTAATCACAGGCTTAAATCACAGTGCTGATTATAAAATACTTTGACAGGGCTTATTCCACATTTAATTTACATTATACTGTAATCCGCTTTTAAGAATGTTAAGGTCACATTATTCTTCATCAGATAATACAGAATCATCCACTTCTGAAATTGTTGTTATCGACGCAAAGTAATCCGTGAAAAATTTTGCGACCTTCAGGAGAAAGATATTTAAGTAAGCTTTTCACGTCATTCATTTTAGTTTTTGTGAGACCGACTTTTGGAGGGGCAATATTTTCTATGTCTCTGAGTTTGATGCTTGGTTTAATAGTAAACAAGAAAGGATTTTCGCCATTATAATTTTCAATTATTGAATTATTAAGTATTCACCGAACGGCATGTTAATTATGTTTAAAAATGCGAGAAATTGAACAAGTAATTATTATTGCAACACAGTAAATCCTGAGATATCAAAAGTGCTGCAGCTCAATTCAATATTCCATTTAATATCAATATGATCCAATCTAGTGAATCAAAAAATCTACTAGCCCAACTTCAGATCTTAGCAACCGACTGTCGCGTTGATTTTTTGTTTGCAAACAGACGAAAGGAAGAAATTTTTTATTTGATTCAACTTGAAACGCTGTAAATTCCTGTCATTTCAAGTAGAAATATTGCATTTTCAACAAAATAGATGAATTTTTATCCAAGTAGGCGAAATTTCAACCAAGAAGATTAATTCTCTACCAAAAAGGAGGAGTTTCCAACAAAATACATAAATTTTCAATTAAATAGTGGAATTTTCTAGTAAACAAGTTAAATTCTTAACAAAAAAAACGGATTTTCTACAAAATAGTTAAATTTTCAACCATACAAATGAACTTTCAACTAAAATGATGAATTTGCAACAACAAAAAATTAATTTTTAATAAAGTAGTTCAACTTTCAACCAAGTAGTTGAATTTTCAAGCAAAAGAGATGAATTCTCGGCGAAAAATGTAATAGTTGATATTTCAACTAGAAAAGATTTTAATTTTAGATCAAAAACAGTTGCATTCAACCAAAAAAGACGATTTTTCAACAAAATAGTTGAATGCTCTACCAAAACAGATCAATTTTGTACCAAAGAGTTGCATTTTTAACCAAAAAAGATGGAATTTCTACCAAAGAGATTAATTTTCAAACTAAAAAGGCGAAATTTCAAAAAGAATTAACTTTCAAAGAAAAATGGTTGGATTTTCTTATTGGGTTCTATTAATTCAGTCCGCATATGAGTGAAAAAAGGAGAACCGGAAAAAGACTGTGAAGCCTGGGATGAATAAATAGGAATTTTGATAATTTATAGACTGAAGAATGATAGTTTAAATAAATATTAATGTTCATTTTTAATACTTTAAAAATATTTTGTTCGAAAACTGGAAATTTTCTCTTCTAAATCTAATTTCATCAAGGTTGTACGTTTATTTAATCAACAGCATTTATATGTATGTTTGTTACCTAAGTTTATACAATCTTAGTAAGATTTTTTTTCTACGGGGAGAGGGTCAGAGCAAATCTTATGGTACCTTACATGAAGTGAGGAGGGGTTAAAAATTTTGGAAAAACACTTTACGTAATTTGTGGATGACCACTAAGGTGCTATAAGGCGCTATAAGGTGAACATTGACACTTGATAGATGCACCAAATGTCAATGTTCGCTTGTCAATTTAAATTTTCATAACAAATCTGGATCGTTTGAATTAAGTGAGCATCAGTCTGCTGCAAATTTCTTCTTATACAACTTCAAAATGAAAGTAAATCCACAGGATTTTTAAACTTTTCTATACAAATTACATACGCCAGGAATAGTGAAACTTGTACATTCTGAATGTAATATTTTTCTTAGAGTACAAGATTTTCATTGAGTGGTAGGCGTTGGAACTTCTGCTAGTGAAAACTCAAGACTTCGAGACAAGCACAGTGTGTGGAGGAAGCATCATCGTCTTTTCTTACTTAAGTACCCGCATCTAGCCACAATGATAAAGGAACAGAACCTAGCGGACCAAAAATGCTCAATATCTATCAACAAATTGCTTTCAGCAGTTGAAATAGCTATACCATCAAAATGGAAGTAGAACAACAGCCTCCTATTGATAAAATCCCTATGGAATGTGTGGATAATGAAAAGTATATTGAAGCTGAAGGCATGGGTGCTAGGGATGATAAAGAACAAGTACAGGGTTCGCTAGAACCATATCCGGACATTAATGTTCCCGTTGATATAAACAGCGAAATCCCAGAAAAACTGCAGCACCTTAAAAGGCATTTTGGTCAAGCTTTACTAGAGTTCAGAGATGTAGAACCAACACAAAGGCATTCTCTGCCAAAGACGTTCAACACGAAGGATCAGCGTGCACTAATAGGACACCTAAAGGACAAGATATTGCCTATGCATTTGAACGTAGAACTGTGTTACGGGGTATTTTTTTGATTCCAATAACGTTTTAGCAGAGGTCAAAAAATGAGAGATAAATCGAATTAATAGGTGTAACAAATATAGAAAAATTAAAATAAAATCATTAATACCTGTATAGCAACAGGCCAATTCTAGGACAGTATAAGAAACAAGGGTTCTTGCGCTAAGTTGAAATTATTTTATATTTTATACTTTATTTTATAATTCAATGCCTTTATGCAATTCAATTTTAAATCAC
>JAUMHM010087468.1:0-10347 GCA_032362435.1 Melikaiella ostensackeni | reverse complement strand
AAGAAATTTCTACCAAAGGAGATCAATTTTCAAGTCAAAAAGACGTAATTTATCGAAAGAGTTAAATTTTCAACCAAAAAAGATATGTTAGTCAAGAAAGAAAAACAATTTTATCCAAACTGTTGGTGTGCCAAGCCAAAAAGACGAATTTTCTACAAATCAATTGAATTTTCAATCCGAAAATATGAATTTAAAAAAAAGTAAATTTCTAACCAAATAGTTCAATTTTGTACCGAAATGGTTGAACTTTCAACCCAAAAAGGCGAATTTTCACAAGACAGTGGAAATTTCAACTAAAAAGACGAATTGTTAAACCAAACAGACGAAATTCAATTAAAATGGGAAATATTTAGCCAAAAAAGACGAATTTTTAGCTATTGAAAATTCAAGCAAAAAAAGCAGTGACCCGTTCCCGTAGAAATCGACATCAAAAAAAATTATTTTATGGATTGAAATGTTTATTTATTAAATTGTCATGGAAAATGATGTGAATATAAAATTTTTGACACTTGTTTTTAATATAAAATTTACTTTTCTCCTGAACTTTTCAACTGCTGAAAAACTGTTAAAAATTCAACTGTTGAGAATTTAGATGTTTAAAATTCAAATTTCAATTCACTTCAGTCTTCAACAATTAGATTTTGTATTAGAAACAAGTGTTAAAAATCCTAAATTTACATAATTTTACCAGAGACTTTAATAAATAAACATTTCAATCCAGAAAGAAAAATTGAAATAGCTGATGAATGAGAGGTGAATGCATATATGTTGCCTTCTCATTTTCATTTTTTTAAGAAACCCACCGACTATTCTATTTTGAAATCTTTCATTTTTTTGTGACAACATTCATACAGAATTTCATAAACTTCAACTTCAGTTTTCAGAAACTTGTTTGACTCTTCCAGGTTTTTCCTGACATTCCCTGACTTTTCCTGACTTTCTGGAATTCCCTTACCTGTCGCAATCCTGTTCTACAAATAATTAGAGATATAATCTTAATGTTACAACAAAAAAAGTTAATAACTTAGCTTCTCGTTCCAAAATTTTCTCTTTATCATACTCAGGGGCCGCCCATAAACTACGTTAGAAATTTTGGGCTTTTTTTGATCCCCCTTCCCCCCTTGTTGAAAACCGTAGTTGTTTCAACCCCCCCCCCCCCACAAAAAAGTAACGTAGCTGTTGGCTAAAAACGGATTTCACAATTGTTCTGCATTTTTTCGCGTTTCTAGTGAGTTTACTTGCCATTCTGCCTTCGGTAATGAATCAAGAATAATTAAAAATATTTAAATACATATCGGAATTCACAGTCCAAAATACCAAAACAGATGAATTCCCAACATAAAAAGACGAATTTTAAACCCAAAGAAATTAATTTTCAACCAAACAGTTGCATAAACAACAAAATTGTTGAACCTGCAAACAAAAGAGACCAATTTTCAACAAAATAGTTAAGCTTTGAACCAAATAGTTGAATTTTCAAGTCAAAAAGACGAAATTTATCGAAAACAGTTGAATTTTCAACAAAAAAAATTGATTTTCAACCAAGAAAGATGACCATTCTACTATAATATAAATTTTCAATCTAAAAGAACGAATTTTCAACAAAAGAGTTGAATTTTTAACCTTCACATTGTATTTTAAACCAAATGGTCGAATTTTCAACAAAAAATTTGAACTTTCAATCGAATATTTGAGTTTTCAAATAAAAAACGTAAGTTTCAAACCAAAAATAGAATGGTTGAATTTTCAGTTAAAAAAATTACTTTTCAACAAGAAAAATTAAACAAATTTTTAACCAGTTGAATTTAATGAAAAAAAAGAATTCTTAGCAAAATAGTTCAATCCTCAACCAAAATTATGAATTATATTCAAAAAAGGAGATCAATTTTCTACCCAAAAAGACGAATTTTCAACAAAAGAGTTAAGTTTTCAAGCTAAAATTCGAATGCTTTAGAAAAAAGTTGACTCTTAAACCGTAAAAGATGAATTTTCAACAAGAAACTTAATTTTCAACCAAATAATTGAACACAACCAAAAAGGATGAATATTTAAACAAATCGTGAAATTTTCAACCAAAAAGACGAATTTTCAACAAGCAATGTTAATTTTCTACCCAAAAAGACGAGTTTTCAACAAGACACATGAATTTTGTACCAAATAGTTGAATTTTCAAATTATCAATGATGAATTTTCAACCAAAAATGAAATAGTTAAATTTTAAAATAAAAAAAATTACTTTTCAACCAAATAATCAACGAATTTTCAAACAAAATACATAGTTATATTTTCCACGAAAGAGGTGAATCTCAAAGAAAAAATACATTTTTAACAGAGCAGTTGAACTTTCAACAAAGTAGTTCAATTTTCAACCAAAAAGACGAATTTTCAACAAGCAATGTTAATTTTCTACCCAAAAAGACGAGTTTTCAACAAAACACGTGAATTTTGTACCAAATAGTTGAATTTTCAACTTATCAATGATGAATTTTCAACCAAAAATGAAATAGTTAAATTTTTAAATGAAAAAGTTACTTTTCAACCAAATAATCAACGAATTTTCGACAAAATACATAGTTATATTTTCGTACAAAGAGGTGAATCTCAAAGGAAAAATACATTTTTAACAGAGCAGTTAAACTTTCAACGAATTAGTTAAATTTTCAACCAAAAAAATGAATTTTCTAACAAGAGGATTAATTTTCAACCAACAAGGCGATTTTTAAACAAAATACATTAATTTTCAACAAATTTGTTGAATTTTGAAGCCAAAAAAACTAATTATCTACAAAAAAGTTTAATTATCTACCAAAATAGTTGAATTTTCAACCAAAAATATGAATTTTCAACTAAAATAACGAATCTTCAACCAAAAAAAAAAAGAATTTTTTCACAAAGTTCTTCAACTTTAAACCAAGTAGATGATTTTCAGATCAAACAAGATTTGAATTTGAAATAAAAAATAGTTAAATTCAACTAAAAAAGATAACTTTTAAACAAAATACATGAATTTTCAACCAAATAGATGAATTCTCAACGAAACATGTAATAATTGATATTCCAGCCAAACAAGATTTGACTTGGAAAAAAAAAGTTGAATTCAACGAAAAAAAAATGAATTTTGAACAAAATACATGAATTTCCAACCAAATAGACGAATTTTCAACTAAAAGTGGGATAGTTACATTTTCAGTAAAGAAATTATTTATAAATAACAAAAAAAACGACTTGTCAATAAAATATGTAGTTAAATTTTCATCCAATGAGAAAATGTTTCAATTAAAAAAGAGACATTTTCAACTAGGAATGAAATAATTGAATTTTCGATTAAAGAAATTAATTTTCAACCAAAAATGAAACCAATTTTCAACACAATATTTAAATTTCAAATCAAAAAGGTGAATCTTCTACCAAAAAAATGAATTTTTAAAAAAATATTTCAAATTTCAACCATGTAGTTGAATTTTTGACAGAAAAGATGACTTTTTGACAAAGAAGTTGCATTTTTAACAAAATAATTAAATGTTCAATCAAAAAAATTGACTTTTCCCGAAAAATAGTTGATGGATTTCCAAACTTTTAAAGTTATTATTGAACTGTGTCGTTGCAGGGCCATTATTCACAAAATTCGCAAATTTTTTTAGAATGTATCATCAGGAAACGTACTAAACGTTATCTAATACCGCAACGTTACTTCCACTACCCCCTCCCCCCTCTCATGTTACCGACACTAGTTTTTGACATGACCCCCTCATCCCCCCTTACGAAAAATTATTAGACGAAATTCAGTATATTATTATGTCTATAATGATTTTTCTATAATCTTTTCGCGAATCTAGAAAAATTATTATAAAAAATAATTATCAGAAAATCAGTATAGGAATAAATAATGTTAGAATATTGAAAGAAGTGATTCAAAAAATAGAGCAACTACAAACGAATAATTTATTTATTTACTTAACGTAGGATTTCAAATTATTTCAAGGGATTTAACAAGGTTCCACGGATTTCAAGGAATTTTACAGAATTCCGTAAGATTTGAAAGATTTCAAATACATCAATGGATTTCAACGAATTTCGAAGAAACTTAGAGAATTTCCATGGATTTTAAGCGATTTAATTAAATTTCAGAAAAATTTCACGAGATTTCAAATGGTTTCAAAAATTTCCAAACATATCAGGGAATTTTGAAGGGATTACAAAGGATTCCAACGTATTTCGAGGGAACTTTCTCGGATTGAAAGGCCTTTTCAAGGATTTCATGGAATTTCCAAACACTTCAACTAATTTTATAGGATTTAATTGGTTTTTTTATATATTTGAAAATACTTCCATGGATTTAGTAAGATTTCGAATCATTTCGAGGGATTTCAGAGATTGTCAAAGATTTCCAAATATTTAAGGAGATTTTAAGGGATTTCAAAGAATTTCAAGAGATAAAAAAAATGTCAAGGGATCTCAAAGAATTTTGTAGGATTTTCAAAGATTTCAAGGGATTCCTAGAGAACTTTGGAAAATAAATGAAACTAAATTGATTTTCAAGCGATACTTAGAAGTTCTGAAGATTTCAGGAGATTTTAAGGTATTTCAAGAAATTTCACAAGATTTAAAGTATCTTATTGAATTTTAAAGATATGTAAATAATTTCAAGGGATTTCAAAGAATTTTGTAGGTTTTCCAAAGATTTCAGGGGATTTCTAGAGAATAAAATTTCTAGGAATTCCTAGCGATTCCGAAGGTTTTAAGGAATTTTAAGGTATTTCAAGAAATATCACAAGATTTGAAGGTTATTATTGAATCTTCAAGAATTTCAAGGGATTTCAAAGATTTCTAGAGACTTGCACGGTTTTTCAGATAACTTTAATTAATAAAAATATAATTTATATTCAAGGGGCTTCGAATGATTTCTACTTATTTTAATGGATTTTCACGATTTCCAAAGACTTCAATGGATTTTAAGGAATTTCAATGAATTTCTAGAAAACTTTAGGGAATAAATTTAATTTTATTTCAAAGGATTTCAACAATTTGAAGAGATATAAGGGCATTTCAAAAACTATGAAGGATCTCAAAGATTTTAAGTCATTTTAAAAGATTCTAAAGAATTTCAAGACATTAAAAAAATGTCAAGAGAATTCAAAGAATTTTGTAGGATTTTATTGGATTTTATTGAATCTCCAAGAGTTTTAAGATATGTAAGAAATTTCAAGGAATTTTAAAGAATTTTTTAGGTTTTCCAAAGATTCCAAGGGATTTCTAGAGAACTAAATTCTAGAGAATAAAATTTCAAGAAATTCCTAACGATTCCAAAAGTTTCAAAGAATTTTAAGGTATTTCAAGAAATTTCACAAGATTCAAAGGTTATTATTAAATATTCAAGGATTTCAAGGCATTTCAAAGATTTCTGGAGATTTTAACTGTTTTTTTAGAGAAATTTAATTAATAAGATTAATATAATTTATATTTAAGGGATTTCAAGTGGCTTATACTCATTTCAATGGATTTTTACGATTTCAAAAGATTTTAGCGAAGTTCTAGAGAACTTTAGGGACAAAAATTTTTTTATTTCAAGATATTTCAACAATTTGAAGAGACAAAATGGAATTCCAAAGAATATAAAGGATCTCAAAGATTTGAAGTTATTTTAAAAGATTCCAAAGAATTTCAAGACATTTAAAAAATTTCAAGAGAATTCAAAGAATTTTATAGGATTATCAAAAATCTCAGTGGATTTCTAGAGAACTAAATTTTACAGAATGAAATTTCAAGTGATTCCTAGCGATTTCAAAGAGAAAGTTTTGAGGGATTTTAATATATTTTAAGGAATTTCACAATATTTGAGGGATTTTATTGAATGTCCAAGAATTTTTAGATAATTGAAAAATTTTAAGGGATTTTATGTAATTTTGTAGGTTTTCCGGAGGTTTTAAGGGATTTCGAGAGAACTAAATTCTAGCGAATGAAATTTCAAGGAATTCCTAGCGATTCAAGGGTTTCAAGGAACTTTAAGGTATTTCAAGAAATTTCACAAGATTTAAAGATTATTATTGAATCTTCAATGATTTCGAAGGATTTCAAAGATTTGAACCGCTTTTTAGAGAACTTTAATTAATAAGATTAATATAATTTATATTCAAGGGATTTCAAGTGATTTATACTAATTTTTATGGATTTTCACAATTTCCAAAGATTTAGAAAGATTTTAGCGAATTTCTCGAGAATTTTAGTGAAAAAAATTAAATTTTATTCCGAAGGATTCCAACAATTTGAAGAGATATGAAGAAATTTTAAAGAATGTGAAGGATTTCAAAGATTTTGAGTTATTTGAAAAGATTCCAAAGAATTTCAAGACATTAAAAAATTTCAAGAAAGTTCAAAGAATTTTGTAGGATTATCAAAAATCTCAAGGTATTTCTAAAGAATTAAATTTTACAGAATTTCAAGTAATTCCTAGCGATTTCAAAGCAAAGATTTCAAGGTATTTTAGGGTATTCTAAGGAATTTCACAATATTCAAGGGATTTCATTGAATCTCCAAGAACTGCAAGATATGTAAAAAATTTCAAGGAATTTCAAAGAATTTTGTAGGTTTTCCAAAGATTTCAGGGGATTTCTAGAGAACTGAATTCTAGAGAATAAAATTTCGAGGAATTCCTATCGATTCCAAAGGTTTCAAGGAACTTTAAGGTGTTTCAAGAAATTTCACAAGATTTAAAGTTTATCATTAAATCTTCAATGATTTCAAGGGATTTCAAGAGATTTATACTCATTTTAATGGATTTTCACAATTTCCAAAAATTAAAAAAGATTTGAGCGAATTTCTCGAGAATTTTAGTGAAAAAATTTAAATTTTATTCCGAGGGATTCCAACAATTTTAAGAGATATAAGGGAATTTCAAGGAATATGAAGGATTTCAAAGATTTTAAGTTATTTTAAAAGATTCCAAAGAATTTCAAGACATTAAAAAAATTTCAAGAAAGTTCAAAGTATTATGTAGGATTATCAAAAATCTCAAGGCATTTCTGGAGAATTAAATTCTACAGATTTTCAAGTAATTCCTAGCGATTTCAGAGCAAAGATTTCAAGGTATTTTAAGGAATTTCACAATATTCAAGGGATTTCTTTGAATCTTCAAGAATTTCAAGGGATTTCAAAGATTTCTAAAGATTTGAACGGTTTTTTGGATAACTTTAAAGCATGAAAATATAATTTGTATTGAAGGGATTTCAAGTGATTGTAAAAATCCATACAAATGAGTATAAACTCACATTTATGGATTTTTACGATTTTCAAAGATTTCAAAAGATTTTAGCAAATTTTATAGAACTTTAGGGAAAAAATTAAATTTCATGTTAAGGGATTTCAACAATTTGAAGAGATATTAGGGAATTTTTTAAAAAATATGAAGGATTTCGAAGATCATGAGTCATTTTGAAAGATTCCATAGAATTTCAAGAGAATTCAAAGAATTTCGTAGGATTATCAAAAATCTCAAGAGATTTCTGGAGAACTAAATTTTACAGAATGAAATTTCAGATGATTCCTAGCGATTTCAAAGCAAAGGTTTCGAGGGGTTTTATATTCAAGGAAAGTCAAGTGATTTATACTCATTTTAATGAATTTTTACGACTTCCGAAGATTTCAAAAGATTTTACCGAATTTCCAGAGAACTTCAGGAAATAAATTAAGTTTCATTTTAAAGGATTCCTGCAGATTTCAACAATTTCAAGGGGTATAAAGGAATTAAACATATTTCAAAGGATTTTATAGATTTTAAGTTATTTTAAAAGATTGCAGATAATTTCAAGAGATTTGAAAATTCTCAAAGGAATTTTCAAAGAATTTCAAAGATTTTCCAAAGATTTCAATGAATTTAAAACAATTTCCCAAGGTTCAAGCGATTTTTAGGACTAGCAAGTATTTAAAAGATTTTACGGTATTTCAAAAATTTCAAGGTATTTCTAGAGAACTTTAGGGAATAAATTTAATTTATTTCATTTTCGAGGGTTTTTGCATGATTTCTACAGATTTCTAACTATTGCGAAAATTTCAAAGGAATACAAAAAGGGTTAAAAGATATCAAAGGATTATTACAGATTTTACCAGGTATCAAGGATTATAATGGATTTAAAAATATTTCCAAAGGTATCAACAGATTTCAAGAGACTCCAAAGGATTTTTATAGATTTCAATGGAATTTCAAGCGACTTTAAAAGTATCACGGGAATACACAGATTTTTGCTGTATAAAGTTTAATTGTGCAGAATCGCCATTTTTGTGTACTTCCATATGAGTTTACGAGTGATCTAAAATATATCGTTACTTTGTGGCTCCTCTACTTTTTAAATTAATTCCCTCAATATTTTTTTTCATTTATTCTAATGCTGATTATCCTATAATTTTTTTCTATATCGACGCCTCCATTCCATACTGCTCCATATCGTGTTTAGGTGGTGTACAGCGCCACGTCGCGTTTGGCCGGTGTACATCTCTCTGCCGCGTTTGGTTGTTGTATTGCTCCAAGTCTTATGCTTACACTGCCCAAACGCGACGTGGAGCCGTATGGAATGGAGGCGTCGATATAATGACTTTCTATAATGAATTTCCTATAATCCATGGAATCTTTAGCATTCTCATGCAAACTCTGCAATCCCATGCAATCTTGCAATCTTTTGCAATCCAGTTTAAACCGGATTTAAAGCGACGAGTGAGTAAACACAGCATCGCATATATATTCTCTGAACCCGTTACATGTACAAAAGTGTATTCCCAAAGAGTCGCGATGTAAACAACTTCTGATACGGCACTGACTGTCCCAGCGAAGACCTTGAGTACACGTCGTTAAGGAACGCTCAGGGGGGGGGGGAAGAAGCAGTCAAGCGTGAAGAACGGTGAAGCCGGTACAAGAACGGGCGGCACAGTTACGCGAGATAAGTGTATTTCAAAAACAACTGAGGCACCCCCATAGCGCAAAACATTCAACGTCACATCACTTCTTATTATAGGGGAATGAAAGATCTTCGTAAAATTTCATCAATAAGAAAGGATTTGTTATTTGCATTCAGGTTATGTAAATTCAGTTTTCGGTTATTGACTTCGATTCTTTAATAATCAAATGATTTTTTTCAGTTGGGAATAATCGAGTTTACAGACTTTATTATAAAATTATAGTTCAGAATTGAATCGCCAGACGGATTCGTTCATAATCGTTCCTTATTATGAGTTTCGCGAATTATTGAACGTAGCTCGTAGCAATCGATTTTCTCTTATCGGGATGTTTAAATGAAGGTATATTGGGTAGCAGCTATGTATATGCATAAGTATATTAGTGAATTTCAACTAACAAAAAAAAAGAATAAAAACAAATTAAAATATCAACAATATAGATAACATGAGGCGTCCCGTGTAGAAAAATTTCATGTCAGTCCGATGTCAGGTCTGGCCCAGGTCTGACTTTATCGAAAACCATCTAGTCTGGAAGGTCTGGTCTGGCCCAGGACGGACGTTGCTCAGCTCAGTGATCAAATAAGTCTGTGACGCGAAGTTTTTATTTTAAAAACCATCGCATACAAGGGGTTTTCAAATGTATTAGTGGCGAGTTTACAAAACAAAATTTCAAAAGAAGCCAGTAGAAGGGGGTCCACATTGAAAGAACATATTTCCATGGCAATTTGAAAGGTCAATTCGAGAAATGTATGTAATTGCAACGGCAGTTGTAAGGTTGTGTGCAAATTCGCACCAGACAGTAGACTATAAATATTAATGTGAGCTCTACTGCATTTGATCGATGATTTGTGTGATTTAACTTACCTAATCATTCTCCAATGGATTATTTTTGCAACCTGAATACCCTCGTCGTATTATTATTACAACTGTAATTGCCAGTGAGATATATTTGTCGGCTCGAATTTGACGCTATATCTTCATGGGGATTGGAATTTTATATCATGCGCTTTAAACCTTGATGTGAAAATGATAAGAGGAATTTACATATTTGCCTATGAACACGATGAAGATGCTTTTACTACTTTCACTTGTACTTGTTGTAAAACACTGTTAGAAATATTCTGAAGTTTTGTAACTCAATTTTCTGAAATTTTTCATATATTGTAAAATTGTAACAGAATATTCGTAAATTTACCCTAAAGGGCATGTGACACAGTCAAATCCCTATACTATGGACCTCTTTTCTTCGGTGTACCAAATTTTTTTTTGAACCATAGAACTTTTTTTCAAAATGAAGTATCGGACTGAAAGTTTGGAAATTGCATCGGAAGACAATAACCTACGTTTATGTACTTTATTTAAGTCGGAATTTTGCAAAAAATTATTTCCGAAGCTCCGACGCAC
>JAUMHM010087467.1:0-10347 GCA_032362435.1 Melikaiella ostensackeni | reverse complement strand
GGGGGGGGGGGTTTGACCCCCCCCCCCTGCGTTCGCCTCTGCAAGAAGCAGAAGGATCATGGTGTCAATTAGAACACTTAGAAACAGCATTCTTGCAAGTTTTGTGGCATTCTCTGCTCTCTAGGTGCAGCGTACTGTAAAATTCATGAAAAATTTTTGGTTTTTACAATGCTGAAAGACATGAATGCTTCTGAAATTCGTGACAGGACCAAAATTTTGCAAGCAGTTTATAAATCAGATCTTGAAGTAGATGTAAGTAAGTAATACCTTTTGTGAGATGAATGAATTTAAAGTAAATAATTTTACGAAGTTGCACATGTTAAATTATCTTTATACTTTGTTTTCGATATTCATATCCTATTTTAATGTTCATATCATATTTTTGATCAAGTACAAGTGGTTCAGCACACGTTTCGTAGGGATCGTGAAACCGGAAATATCAGATTCTCAGTAACAGAACAGAACTCAGTAACAGTTTATTTCTTTTTAATTGTTCTGACTAATGTATTATTGAGTCTACTAATAAA
Organism: Melikaiella ostensackeni; assembly: GCA_032362435.1. Lineage (NCBI taxonomy): Eukaryota > Metazoa > Arthropoda > Insecta > Hymenoptera > Cynipidae > Melikaiella > Melikaiella ostensackeni. The sequence goes on along the minus strand of JAUMHM010087467.1, from coordinate 9,820 downwards.
AATCAGTAATGACTTCTCAGTCCATATAATCTTCGAATTCATATTAAAGATGGCTGATATTTTCCCTTAGTATGGGGGCGGCAATTTTTTCTGCCCAGGACGGCACTCAACGTAAATTCGACGCTGTACTTTACAGAAAAAAATAAAGATAAAATTTATACCGATTTCAGGTGAAAGTTTCGCTGCAACCAAAATTATTGTTGTCGGTTAAACATTACACGAAACGGAGATAATTACGCGTTTTTAAACAGTCTCCGAATAATTTTCCAGAGAAAAAGCGTCGTCTGTTATGTCGTTGACAGCAGTGCGAAGAACAGGAAATCGGTCTGGAAATCAGCACACCAGATTTTAAAAAAACATTGCGCTTATTTAAGTTTCATTTTAAAAATGATTATACTTATCGCGGACGAATGGAAAGATTTTTTTCGTGACTGAGAATTTGGAACTTGACACAGATTGATACCAGTAGAGAAGTCGCCATACTGTTTGATCCTTGACCATGGTTCACAAGTTATGAGATAGGAATTTCTGTCCTGAAAGTTTCGAGATTCGTCGCGTCGGTATTGCAGTTTAGTATAAAAACTAATAGAGAATTTTAATCAATTTCAATATTTCAAACTTTCTCAACCGTCAATAACATTTGTAAAAATTAAATTGCATGTTTAATTGAAGAAGGCCCTTTCACAGAGCGAAATTTCGGAACTGTAAAATGATTTCTAAACAATTACAACTCCTATCGTCTTCGTTCCATGTCCCTAATTTTTATTATTTTTCAAGTTAATTTTCAAACCAAGAAATTAGGGGAAAATGTTAATTATCACTTTCGTACAAATTAAACGAAATTTTTTCTTGCTCATTTTGGTTCGAAAATCAACTAGGAAAATGATACAAATTTCTGTCACGATACGAAGTTGAAAGTAATTGTTTTATTTGGAAAAATATTTTTTTCAACTCAAAATTTTTGCTCTGTGTAAATATTTGTTCTCTTTTTTGATTTGAAAATTTGTAAAAAATATCTATTAGTTCAAAAATTATGTCGAATTGTTTACATGTACAGTTTTTTCTAATAAACAATAATAAAAAATGAACAATTTCAAAAAATGTGAATATTTTTGAAAATTTGCAAAAAACGTGCAAAAAAGAAAAGAAAAAAATCCCTAAATGCCTAAATTGTGCCAATCTTTTTTCCGAAAAAGCAAAATGATAACATGTTTCTTTGATTTAGGCTAAAGAAATTCCAGAGGAAATACGAAATGAAGAAATATTCGACTTTTTCCAAAAGATGTGCATATGACTCAATAAAAAAACATGTTTTTTACCCATTTTCAACAAATTATAAGTTAAGAAACATTTTTCTTGTAATTTCTAATCATGTATGATTGCTTACTAGTCGAAACTGTATACTATAAAAAATTTGCCATTACTTTTAACCAAGAGGGCATTTTTTTAATTTCCCGAAATTTAAATTTTCAAATAAAAAAAAGAGAACAAAAGATCTTAACCGATTTCGAGAAATTTGTTTTCACTTTTTTTATGCCAACCCTGAAATTGTTTTTGTCAGCTCGAACGATTCAATTAATTTTAGTATTTTCACTCTGCCCCAGTGTAAGGGCACTCTAATTTATAAACTTTTATTCAAATATAAATTTATTAAATGACGATTTATTACAAATTTAAAATTTAAATTGCATGTATTAGTTTCCATTGTAGAAAATATTTTCTATTTCGATAATATTAATGAAAATTGAAGTGTTTTATTTATATTCACAAATTTGAATGTTTAGTTAACGTAATTTCTCGCGCGAGCTCAAATGAAAATCATGTCCTAGAGGAATTTCAAATAAACTTTATTTTTAATACAAATTTCTATCACGAGTTTGAAATTCTATTTATTTTTTGTGAATATTGAAAGATTTCAAGTTTGAATTATATTTCTATTAATATTTTAAAAATCCTTAATCATATTTTTATTATATTTTTATCATTTTCTTGTTACCTTATGATACTGGAGTTGACATTTTTCGTTTATGATATTCATATATCATGTTACATTGTATGAATGACAAATTTTCTTAAATTTATATTTTTGGCATGATATTTTAAACGCAAGTGCCAGAAGAAGAAGTTTTTGGTAACAAACAATTCTGAAATGAAAAATGGAGTATATAATTTATCGTATATTTTTGTTTAGAATTTGACGCCGTTTACTATTTTATTTGGTTTTTAAGCAGTGGACTAATGCACCAATTTTTTTGAAACTGAATATAAGTATAAAGCGTTATTTCAAGAATTTGATGCTCTTTCTCTTCTCTTTTTTTACTTTATTGTTTAGACTGTCATACCAATAATATCTGTTAATGCAAACCTACGAATGTAAGTGTTATTTTATTTCACTTATTTGTTTATTTTATTCTTCTTATTTATCAAACAAAATTTTTATTCATTTTTAACAACCCGTCTTACTGCTGAGTAATTTATCTTAAATTTGAAGAATTTTTGGGGCAATTTTAATATTTTTATTTAGGTTAAACTTCTAAATAAGACATGACGTTTTTTTATTTCAATGTGGTTATAGAATCCAAAACAGAGAGACATTTTATTCATTAAACCATTTGAAAATTTTTTTTATTGAAATTTACTTTTTAGTTAGGATTCATTCTTCATAATCTTTTATTTAAACTTTCTTTCATGATGAAATAAATTAAACATGCAACTTATTTATTATATCAGAAATATTATTAACGTTTCATAAAATAATTCAACATCAAACTTAATTGGGTTCTCATTTTTCGTTTTGATATATGATCCTAACCTGCAATACCGACTGAGGTAGAAAGTTTCACAATGGAAACTTTCAAAAGCGATTAAAATCTTTTGAACTTCATCAGCCACGGTGTAGTCTTTCTAGATACTGATGGTGTCAAGTGCTTTATTCTCAATCATGAAAAATATGTTTTAATTCGTCCGCGATAAGTATTATTATTTAAAGAATGACATTTAAATAAGCGCTTTGTTTTTGTAAAGTCTGATGCACTGATTTCTAGCCGGAATTTATTGCTAATTTGCTGTTTTTCACACTGAAGTAAACGACGTAGCAGACAACGGTTTTTAGTCCCATCTTAGTATAAACTTTTGCTGAATAGCACGTAAACTTTAACCGCGGAAAATTTTACCTGCAACAAAATTTAATTTTAGTTTTTTTTTTGTGTTGGAAACGTTAATTCTTTTATTTAGTTTAATTTCTTCCTTTTATTAACGAAACAAAGCAAAAGTTGAAATGATCTTTGTTGTTGATGGCAACAACAGTAACGAAAATAACGAAAGTTTCGGTACACATTAACGTAACGTAACGAAAAGGAACATATTATCTTGTTTCGTTTCCTTCGGATCCCTGATGAACATTGAAACTGGACGTGATATGCAGTATCGAGATAAAACCAACTTGAGCCATTGATGCCATTTACAAACAAAGGATTCATCATCTTTTGTTATTTCATTATTCTGTTCTACTCTTGCACATTGCACAATTTACCTGTAGTCAATGCATTCAATATAACCAATGTAGTTTTATTTATTAGAATGTTAATGCTAAACGAATGCTGGACAGAGTCGACAAGTAAACTTATGGAAAAGGCAAAACAGAAAAAATTTAATTAACGTTTAAAATCTATTTTCAGATAGTCCTTGAAGTCGAGCTCTTAAGACATTAACTTCAAAATTCAGATTTTTTGTGTTTCACTATAAAATATGTTAAAATATGTAAGGTAATCTTTTAAAAGAAAATGTTAACTTGTCTTCGTAAATCTATGAACGTTCGCAAATGTGGAAAAGTTGGAAAAACATGTTAGGTGACAAACATTTTGTTGATTGATGACTAAGTGGAAAAATAGAACTATCTGTATTAAGCAGCAAAGTGAGTAAGAGAGAAATATGCAAGAAATTTATTTGTTTTATAAAAGCCTTGATCTGGCGACTTTTTCTGTCATGCGAATGTGACAGTTTATTAATAAATGTCAGTTTGGCATCTTTTAAAATTGTTTTCCAACTTGAAGCAACATGAAAGTGTTCCCCTTGCATGGAAATGTTTTAGTCTGAATTTTAATAATGATTCCCGCAATTGAAACAATTTTTACCTGATTTCAGGAATTTAGGAATTGAAATTCTTTTAATTGAACGACTTCGAACTTTGTTCAAAACTGGACAATTTTTAAATTAGAATTGGGAAATTAAAACGTTTTTTTTTATTACTGAAATCCTTTGAAGTTTAAAGTATCGGCCAAAGGCGTGGCTGCGGTCCTTTCCGCATGGAGAGGGCTTTGGGTTCACGCATAGTATAAGGTGACGCAACGGGATTACCCAAGCGTCAGGGGATCTTTCGGTCTCAACCCTAATAATAATAATGATGAACCCTTTAAAGTTAAATAATAAAATTGTCAAATAGTGTCTTATACTTTTCAAAATTTAATTATCTCAATTTAATTGTAAAATTAATATTGACGAAATGGAACAATCAATTCCAATTGTAGCGTTCAAAATCAAAAATTTAGCTCTCAGAAATTTTAATCATTCTCATTTAAAGAAACTACGAGTATACAATTCAGAACGTTGCAGTTTCAAATCATTTAATATAGAATACTTCATTTAAAATCGTTTTGTAAAAGATTTTTGTCAAGCTTTCTTTAAGATTTTGTTAAATGCTGTTAAAATAAAATTTTTTAACATTTAAAGTTGACGTTGTCAAATTATGAATGTTTTAATTTGTAGTTATTTGCGATTGTTCAATTCAGACATCTTCAAAAAGAAGTTACTCAAATTTCAACTTTATAAACTAATAATTTTTCAACTATTAAGGTTTTCGATTTGAAATATTTAATTCAATTTTTTACATTTTCAGTTTAAAATAGTTCTACTTTGAAGAATTTATATTCATAATTAATAAATGGCATTGCCTGAGTGTACCGAAAAAATCTGGATATTTTTGCCGAAATTTCGGTTTCCAGGTCCCACCATTCGTACCGACAAAATCCGGCTGTTCGTACCTAAATTTCGGTACTCGTAGGCCTCGTACTCGTGCGGCCTTCATAAATTAGAAAATGTTCATCTTTAAAACGTTTAAATTTGAAATTGTCTTAATTAATTTGAAGTTGCTTAAGTATTTGAAACTGTATTTGAAAAAAATTTTAATTGACATGTGGCCTGCTATGACCGTGACGGTCTTCCAAGACTTTCTACATTATAAATAGTCAGGACCGTATGAAACATTTCCAGCAGGAATGCATAATATTAATAAACTGTATTTGTACAAATGTAGGTATTTGTTATCATGAAGAATGGACTTCTTTAAAAATAAAGACTAATTAATGGAAAGAGAATTTTTCGCGTGTATTTAAGAAAAATGCGAAATATACATGCGAGTGTTCGAACTGCTCGCTTTGTGATTACGGAACTGCTGAACTCCGCTGAGCCCGCGCGGCTCTCTCTCGCCTCCTTGGACCCCCTCATCAACGAATGCGAGCTGGCTGAAGTTCTACTAATACGGTAAATGGAGGGCCGTTAAATGGAGGTTCCAGTGTAGTGTTTAAATTTTAAGACCTTGAAATAAAACCTACTCAAATTAGAAAACCTCATCCAAATAGGAATAAACAGTAACATTATTGGTTTCAATAAAAAACCGCTTCCTCATAGAAGATTGTTTTGTTACAAAGAAATAATTCTTTGACAAGAGTCGAGCTGATATATTTTCTATGATCGTGATAAACGACTACTATGATAAGGGTATTTTGGACAGTAAAATGAGTTTGGGGGGATGGAAAAAGCGGTTTCGCCTGCTTTTTTTATTTTTTATTTCTTATTTCTTAGTGCTTATTATTATTTATTATTAATTTTTTTATTTTTCGGAGATCATACAAGGTTTTCATAAAAGTCAATAGATTCATTTCATGAGCACGAATAAATTTCATACACAAAATATTGATGCATTCCAAAAATTGAGAATTTTTCATCTCTGAAACGTTAATCAAATTGGCAAATCTGTATATATCATAATTTTTTCTCGTCGTGAAGGCATATTAAATACATCAATCGATTTGTCTCGTCCTGACGAATAAATTTAGTTTTTACAATATTGGAGTATTCCCAAAATTAAGAAATTTTTTCTCTTATAAAAGTTGAAAAAATTTACAAATCTGTTCATAACTTCATTTTTGGTCATAGAGTGCTTCTAAATATATCAGTCGATTCATGTTGTCAAAACTAACAAAGGTACTTATTATGTTGCTATATACCTTATATTGAAAAAAAATACTCATAAACGAAAAATTAAAAACTTAAAAAATTCTTAAAGATGAAAATTTTTGTATGGAGATAGCTATAAACATTCTATTTAATTATATCAACTAAATACCACCCCATGTTGGGAAAAAATTCGGTTTACAGAGCCTTGTATTACTGCCAATACTGTGATCAAAATTCTTTAAATTTTGAATTTTTCAAATTCATTTTTTGCCATTCTCATGATATTTGAACCGCTCCCGATCAAAACGGGATACGCGTGGATTCAGCCTGACAAGCATTGTCCTGAAAGTCGATTTCAAAAATCGTTAGAATCAAAATTTGAGTACTAATACTTGCAGAGAATTTTAGGGGGCATCTTTTTTCAGAAATTTTTAGGTTTTGTAGTTTCTGAAGAAATTGGTCAAAAGTAGATTTTTCGAACACTAAAAATTTCAATCTCTTCACAATTCAACTCGCGCTCACTTAGCCAATTTTCAGAAATATTCGATTTTATTAATACTAAATTACGTGTTTAAGTCTTCTTAAATTAAGGAAGGAAGAAAAGCGTAAATATTATAATAAATAAAAAAGTTGTTAATATTTTTTGAGACTTTGCAAAAATCATGAATTTCAACCTTCAAGCGCTTTGTTTATCGAGCTTATTTCAAGCGACGGAAAACTTTTAGTGAGAAAGTTGCTAATCAAGGTCCAAAGAAGTTTTCCCTAAAGATTAAGCTCAATCGGATTAATGGTTAAAAAGTTATGAATGTTTTAAATTGCAACCGGCAATCTTAACGCTGCCGGATGCACGTGCCTCCTCGGCTACGAATGTGTTGCAGCGGACGATATGAAGGTCAAGTCGAATAATAAAATAGTTTATTTATTAGATATTTGGAACAATGGATTATCAAAATAATACTTTATTAAAAACTGTTTTCAATCATTTTCGTCACTCTTCAGTTTCTTCGGCATCTGGACACTGAGTTGTTATTTTTAAAAAATCCTTTAAAAAAAATTCTTTTCTTCTAGTGCTGAAATAATTATAGGGATTTCTCACATCCGTCACTTTGGCCGCTTTTAATCCAATTAGAGGTGGAGGACTTTTCAAAAGTTTTTCCAGTTCAAGCGCAGGCATAAAGAAAAAAGAGGTTGGATTTTGCAATTCGTAACTGTCATAAACGTCTACTTTTCCATCAGGAAAAATATTTAAATCAAACGCTTTACTGATTTGGAAGTTTTTTGGCTTTTGCATTCTGCCTTCGAAACTTTTCTCAAAATCCTGCAGAAGATCTTCACATTTTTCGACCATTGTAAATGGAGAAGAACAAGAATTGCGAATGATTTTCACATATTCAGCTTCAGTTTCAATTCGTTTAAATCTTTCTAATTTTTGCGAATATGTGCCAAAATACCTATTGCACTGGCAATGAGAATGTCCTCGAACTGGAAACACATTTTTTATTTCACTTTGCAAATAAATTGCCAATAAAACCGAAAAGACGCTGTGTAATTTTTATTTTTTCCGGGACACGAATCTGAAAATAGAGTGATGCTGTTAAATTTGTCTTTATCAAATTATTCTAATATCGTGTATTGAATCAAACTGCAAACAGTGCCTACATGATGGTTAAAATAATTACAATAAGCAATATTACATAACCTGAATTTAGCCCCTGTTTTTTCTGAATAATATTCTTTGAACAATTTGTAAAGTATTATAAGATTTAATGAAGGATTTGCAAAATATTTTAGATTGCTGGAATTTAGTTTGTAATGTGAACTGCGATGTGGGATTGATTTACAATCACAATGCTCTTTAATCATTCTTATTCCATTTTCTGTTAATTTAACATGATTTTCGCGTCGTCCACCTGTCAAATGTTTTAAATGCTGCTTATTTAAAATCTTTTTTTGAACATTTTCAACACTTCCTTTGCTCAAACACAGAAAAGCACAAAGAAAATTTCTTGCAAACTAAAACATTTTCTTCGTCAGTGGGAAATAAATAAATCCAATGAATTAACCGGCCTACTTTTTCATCTGCATTCGTTTCGATAGGATCCTTGCGTTTTAAAATTCCACTGAAAAGCAAATTTTGTTCATTATACTTCTCGAGATTCCAAAAGTTTTAATATACTTTTCCTTATTGAAGATTTGAAGATTTTGGTGACATTTTTGCCCATAGCAGGATTCAATAGATTCCAAAGAGCTCTCTGGAATTATATCTTCAACACCATCCTTTTTAGTTTCATACTTTGCAATGTATTCTTTTCCCTAAAATAATGATGAATAATACTATCAACTTCTTCAGTAAAAAATGAAAATAATTACTTTAGGCTATTCATAAATAATTCAATAAAAGAATTATTTAAGGCATCAAGAATGAAAAATATTCATAAAATAGTACACTCATAATAAAAGTTTACTTAAAATTTGTATTAACGGTTTCAAATCGTACCTGATTTTGGGATTATTTTCTCCTATTTTTTATCAATAACTCTTCATGTCTTTTTTTTTCTACTTCGATTTGTTTTAAGATTCTTTCATAAATTAATAGGGTATTTACTAAAGTAAACCTATCTCAAAAATGATTCTTTTGCAGTTATTCTAAAAAAATGCATTCACTGGTTCTTTACTTCATTTATAGTATATTTTGAGAGTGTTACGTTGCATTTTTATACCAAGGCACTAGCTAATTATTTTTAGAAAATCAATAGTTTAATAAATTTGATTTTAGAGAATTTTTGAATTAAAGATTATCAGAATCCGGAAGCTGCAAGGTTTTCCAAGATCTGGGCTTATTTAGTTTAGTCCCTTAATATTAAGAATTGATTTTGCGTGTTTTTCTTATGTTTCATTGTATTTATTTGCTGAGATTTAACCATCTTGAAGAATTCTTGATTATCCTAATGAAACCTTAACCGTCCTGAAGAATCCTCAACCATTCCAAATCCAAAGAGAGACTTCAAGAAGCAATTGAGGACGCCTATTGTGAATTCGAGTACCTTAAGATATTTGAAATTCCCGCCACTTTTACTGCTGTGTGTCAACCTACTCTCGTCCTTCTGGCCGTACCTCAAAACTTATCGAAGATTTTGAAATGCTATTGGGATTTTGCCGTTTACTTTATGTGACGCCCAATCACTTATCTACCTTGGAGTGGAATTCAAAATTTCATATTTTGGGAAGATTAATTGTCGATCCCTGGCAATGCGAGTGGGACCTATTCTTCAGCTTAGACTCGGATTATCACTGTGAACGTTCCCGGTGCTAGTGACTTTAATTTGGATGTTTCACTAAAGTTCTAGGAGCAGGTTTGGTTACCAAATATTTCGGAGAGAATGTCTGGGACAATTATTCACTATATATTGGACCGAATTGGTAGATTTTTAATATCATCAGATTCAGAAGAGATTATTTTTGTTTGGACACGGCACCTCTGAAAGCTATCTGTAGTTACCTTCCTGACTAGTCTTCACATCTTTCAAGCTCCTTAGCAACCCCAATCAACGCATTGTTTACCAGCCAATTAGGATGCATCTCGTTG